>VYZX01067651.1:0-16533 GCA_013401335.1 Brachypteracias leptosomus
TGCGGAAGGAGCTGCAGGGCGTATATCGTCCGCCGTGAGGGTAAAAGAGGGGCCTCAGCCCACCCGAACTTTTGCGAGCCTTTGGCGGAGCTGCGACTCCCCGGCCGCCCAGTGCTGCTTTTTGTTTTCCTACCTTAATAAATTTGGAGTAAATTTATCTCCGTGTCGATTGGTTCTTAATTTGACTATAACACAACCCTGACAATTCGATGGTTCTATGACTCCACCACTGCCCTGCCCAGCCTGGCACGGCCCTCCACAACCCTGCCCACCAAGAAATTATTCCAGGCACAGGGAACACTTCTCTCTAGGGCTCCCTGGGGACCCTCTGCCCACCATGGAGCATCTGGTGCTGGGCTTGGTGCTGCTGGTCGGGACCTTGGCTGCTGGGACCCCCCCGCAGCGGCGAGACCTCGACGCTGTCAGGGAGGTGGTGCTGGACATGGCCCCCACCTCCTTCGACGACCAGTACCGGGGCTGCAGCCGCATGATGGAGGAGGAGCTGGCAGAGCTCAACAGCACCGAGTTCTCCCACAACAGTGTCTACGCCGAGGCCTGGACCAGCGCTGCCAGAGAATGGTTTAGGAGGCAGGATGAGATGCCCCGGAGCTCCTCATCCCACCCTTGGAGAGCTTCCAGGTCATTCACATCAGCCTTAATAGGGACAGATCCATGGAGCTGCGCTCCCGAGCTGCCACCAGCACCTACAACTGTGAGCTGGTGAAAGGCGATGTCCCCATGGGGCGGTCCCTCCACACCAACCTTCCTGCCTCTGCTCTCCCAAGCTCTTTCTACCAAGTCGAGGTTGTTCAGCTGCTCAGGGACAATCATTCCAGTCCCCTCCCAGGCTCTGAGACTCCAGTCATGTTGGTGAAACTCAAGGAGGTTAAACTTAAGCAGCTCTACAAGAATAACGTGTTGCTCCAGCCTCCAGGTGAAGCAAGTGTGTGAGTCCTCAGCACAGCAGAGCCATGGAGCTGGTGGAGCAGGGCCAGAGGAGGCCCCAGCAATGGTGGGAGGGCTGGAAGGCTGTGGTGGGAGGCCAGGCTGGGAGAGTTGGGCTTGTTGAGCCTGGAGAAGAGGAGGCTCCAGGGAGACCTTGTGGTGGCCTTGCAGGACTTCAAGGGGCCTGTCAGAAAGATGGGGAGAGACTTTTGAGCAGGGCCTATTGGGACAGGACAAGGGGGGATGGTTTGAAACTGAAAAAGTGAGATTTAGACTAGAGAGAAGGAAGAGATTTTGATGTTGAGAGTGGCGAGAGCCTGTGCCAGGTTGCCCAGAGAGGTGGTGGCTGCCCCATGCCTGGAACCATTGCAGGTGAGGTTGGCCGGGGCTCTGAGCAACCTGCTCTAGTTGCAGATGTCCCTGCTCCCTGCAGGGGGGTTGCACCAGGTGACCTTTAGGGTCCCTTCCCACCCAAACCCTTCTATGATTCTATGAAAGGAGCAGGATGGTCACTTCCACACTGGTAGCACCTGGCAAAGGTGCTGTGCAGCATTATTCAGTTGAGAAGATTTCTCCAGACTGATACTTCCAGCAATCCTCACATCCTGCAACGAAAAGAAGCAGGAAAAAAAAAGGGGGAAGAACTGAACCAATAACCCCACATTTCCCTGTGACCCCCTTTGCTTGGAGAACAAACAGAAACACAGGTTATTTATCTTTATTAAGACAACAGTGGAAATTTCTTCTAATCCACTAAATGACCAGCAGAGCACTCCCAAAGTCACCTTCTGGAGGCTGGAGCAGCCATGGAGGAGAAGCTTCCCTGCCCCAGGGGCAGCTCTGAGATGGATGGAGAGTCTTCCTCAGCTCAGCTCATCTGTGCAAGCAGCTCTTCAAGTTCTGGCCGAGACTTCAAGCGGCTCTTGAAGTCAGCTTCTGTGTGCTGTGGAGAGAAGAAAACCAACCCAAGCGCATCAGAATCACCTCGAAATCCAGAGGGCTCCAAATCCTCTCCCCAAAGAGAATCACTCCAGAGTGGTGAAACAAAAAGCTCAAATGTCCCCCAAAGTGGGAAGACTCAGGGGAAAGTCTCTGCAGGCTACGGTCTCATGGGCAACTCAACCTGGAAGCTGGGGGCAGAGCCATGTCCTCCTCTCCTACATCCACCTTCCAACAGGAGCAGCTTCTAGGGATGAAGCCCAGAGGGCAGAAAGCTTCTGGCAGTAAGTGAAGCACCCATGGACATGTTTGGTGGTGGCATGGGCTATGAAATTCAGCCTGGTGGGCTCCTCCTCACCTGGCTCACTGCTTTTGGATGTTCAACAGGTCGACTGGATGCCTCCAGCTCTGCCACTGCCCATCACCACAGCATCTACTTTCTTAAGGAGACCTGTCACCTTCTCCAGAACTTTACATCCCAGAGCTTTTGCCAGCTGGGGTCACTTCCCTGAGCATCAGCCTGCAAGGCCTCTGCAAATGGCACAATGTCACCCTTCTCCCTCCAGGGACAAAGCCAGCAGCCAAAATTAAAACCAGAAACAGCAGCCCTAAGGCAGGGATGGGGCCGTGACCAGAGCAGAGAAGATTACAGGACTCAAGAGACCTTCTCCCATATTCCTCCTGGTTTTGTAGAGCTGGAGATAACTAAACAGTCTTCAAAGGCCACTTAAGCAGCTAAGTCCATTTTCATGTTTGAATTTACTGCTCTGCCTTCCCCTTCCAGGCACTAAAGGCTTTGAGTCCCTGAATGAAAGGGCCTCCTGGGAGTGTTTTATTGGGATGTAAAGTGACAGATGTTTAAGTATCTCCTTCTGCCTGGTCGACCAGTGAGTAGAGACCTGCCCTGAAGTCCTCAGTGCTGAGAAAACTGTTGGGCCTTTCTGCAGAGAGCCAAGTGAACCCCTCCCAGAGCAAATTCCATCGCAACAAGGCACAAGGTTTGGGTTCCCCCTCTCAGCTTTGCTACCAACTGCTCCATGAAGTTCCTGGTGATTCCCAAAGAGGCACCACTGAGGGAAATAGAGCAGCCAAGCAGCACCAGGGCAGGGATGGTCCCCCTGGACTGGGTGCTGGGGAGGAACAACCTCCAATGGGGGGGTCAGGGTTGGGCCCCTCCCTCCCAGAAGGAGCTTGAGGGGCTGGAGTGTGGCCAGAGAAGGGCAAGGAAGGTGGGGAAGGGTGTAGAGCAGGAGTGTGGTGAGGAGCAGCTGAGGGAGCTGGGGGGGTTGAGCCTGGACAAAAGGAGGCTCAGGGGAGACCACCTGGCTCTGCACAACTCCCTGACAGGAGGTTGTGGTGAGGAGGGGGCTGAGATCTCTTGTCCCAAGGGACAGGACAAGAGGAACCAGCCTCAAGTTGCCCCCAGGGGAGGTTGAGGTTGGAGCTGAGGAACAATTTGTTGGTGTTTGGGGTTGTTGTGGGCTGTGCCAGGCTGGGCAGGGCAGGGGTGGAGTCCCCAGCCCTGGAGGGGTTTCCAAGGGGTGGAGATGTGGTACTGAGGGCCAGGGGTCAGTGGTGCCCTGGCAGGGATGGGGGGATGGTTGGACTCCATCTTAAAAGTCTCTTCCAACTTAAAGGACCCTATGATCACGTTCCCTTCTGAGTCCTGGGGAATCTGCAACAGCAAAGGAAAGCAACTTGCAACCCCCCCATCTCCTACAGGACTGGCTGGAAAGGTCCAGGAGGCTAAATGTGAAATAAATCACCCATCAGGAATTAGAGGTGATGGTGTTTGATAGCCCAGGTGAGGGCCTGGCTCTGAGAGATCCTGGGTATCCCTAAATCTAGGGTAGACCAGGTCTGTCTTTTCAAAGCAAGTTCATGTCACCCACCAAATCTGCATCCTAAAAGCAAAGGGACTGGTAGAATCAGCCATACCTCTTTCACTACCAGGTGGACCCCTTCGGGCTGATTACTCTGAAGAATTTCCACCAGGATTGGAGCAAACGTTGCACTCAAGCCACTGATCTGAAAGGAGAGAGCAGAAATGTTGCAGGAGCAGGACCCCACATCCAACATGGCACAGAAGAAGAGTCCATGTCAGGAGGAGCTTGTGGCCCTCAACCACTTCATTAGAGAAGCCCTCCCTGCTTTGCAGGCACAGACAAAGCTCTTGGGGTGGCTCTTCTCTGGGCTCCCCAGCCCTGCCTGCCTGTTCTCCTGCCTGGAAAAGGGCTTCACCACAGGGGAAGATTTTCATTTAGGTGAGACTAACATCCCACCAAACCTGTAAGCCCCAGTCTTAACCTCACATCAGCTCTTTCCAGTGGAAACATCCACCTCAAGGTTTAAAATGTGGTTGAGCAGAGGTTTAGCACATACAAATAAAACAGGGAAACAGTAAAATAGGGAGAAGTCATTTTGGGGAGATGCTTCTTTCCCTCAATCTGTTGTAGGCTTTTGAAGTTGGCCCCAATAATAATCATATTCTGAAGTTTCATGGAGCTTGTCCCATTGTTCATCCTTAAACAGGAGGTTTTTACCCCTTGTATCAAGTAAAACAGACACTAAATCTCCAGGCTGGAAACACATAACCCAGGAACTCCTCCTCTGCTGCTCTTTCATGAGTAACCTTCAGCAAGAGACCTAATTAGACATTCTTGTGCTTCAATTTAGGCACAAATGACACCTTTGGTTTGTTTGAGGGACCTCACTCCAGTTGTGAGGGGGTTTCCAGAGCCTGAGAAAGAACAAAGGAGCTGCAGGGCTGCCAACAAACACCAGCTCCTACCTGGACAACCCTCTGGTGGGTGGTAAGGACGGCGTCCAGCTGCATTTTGGAACCTCTCTCCTCCAAGAACAGCACCTCGTTGGTTTTGGTGGGCATGGCATAGCTGCAGGAACCACAGGTCAGTGCTCAGGACAGGCAGGGAAGAGTTGGGCTACTTGAGGTCAGGCTTGCTGGGGCTCTGAGCATCCTGAGCTAGGGAGAGATGTCCCTGCTGGTGTAGGGAGGTTGGACCAGATGACCTCTGGAGGTCCCTTCCAGCCTAAACCATTCTATGAATCAACCTCCAGCAGCAGAGAATGTGGAAGGAGATTAAATTCTCATGAGAAATTAATCATGCAGACAATGTACCTTCAAATCAAGCACAGGCAGAAGCTGAGTGTTTTACTGGGAGGAGATAAGGGTGATGCTGGCAGGGCTGCTGCCAGCAAAAACCTGCTGCTGCTGCAGCTCCAAACAGCAGCCCAGGAACTTTCAGCTTCTTCACAGCTCCAGGAGAGCTTTAAAGCAACAGTTCTGACTTACTCTGCAAGCTGTTCATTGGAACAGAGCAGAAACCAGGGCAGTGACACAGCACGTCAAGGATTTCATCCTCTCCTCTGCATTTAACAGGTCAGGGAATGGTTTGGGTGGGAAGGGACCTTAAAGGTCATCTAGTCCAACCCCCCTGCACTGAGCAGGGACATCTGCAACTATCTCAGGTTGCTCAGAGCCCCAAACAACCTCACCTGCAATGGTTCCAGGGATGGGGCACCCACCACCTCTCTGGGCAACCTGGGACAGGCTCTCACCACCCTCAGCATCAAATCTCTTCCTTCTCTCTAGTCTAAATCTCCCTCTTGTAGTTTCAAACCATCCCCCCTTGTCCTGTCCCAACAGGCCCTGCTCAAAAGTCTCTCCCCAGCTTTCTGACAGGCCCCTTGAAGTCCTGCAAGGCCACCACAAGGTCTCCCTGGAGCCTTCTCTTCTCCAGGCTGACCAAGCCCAACTCTCCCAGCCTGGTCTCCCAGCAGAGGCTTCCAGCCCTCCCACCATTGCTCCTCTGTACATACTGAAGTCTACACATCAAGCCCAACCTCAGAGGGCACTAGTACAATTCAAGGTAATGACACTTCACACTGAAAGGGCCCCAAACAGCTTCAGGCTGTGGGATTTCTCTGCCAGTGCTCTCCAGCACATCACTGCTGACACCACCATCATTTCTGTGTGTGTGCCCAGGTGATGTGTCACAATTTTTACTGCTGTTTGGGGCAAAAGACATCACAAACAGACTTCAGCTGACTGATCTATGGGCACAGGATCTCAGATCCATGGCTGACAGCTCAGCAAAGTGGATGAACTTTGTAGTTTATGCCCACTGCCCCTTGGCCTGGCCTTGGGCACCCCTGACAAGAGTCTGGCCCCAGCCTCTTGCCCCCACCCTTGAGCTCTTGCTCAGCATTGAGCAGATCCCCTCTGGGGCTTCTCTGCTGCAGCTCCACAGCCCCAGGGCTCTCAGCCTGTCCTGGGCACACAGATGCTCCAGTCCCACCAGCATCTCCACAGCCTCCCCTGGACTCTCTCCAGCAGCTCCTTGTCTCTCTTGCCCTGGGGAGTCCAGAACTGGACCCAATACTCCCAACCTCCCTTGACCTCCTGCCCACACTCTTCTTCATGTCCCCCAGGAGACCATTGGTCTTCCTGACCACGAGGGCCCATTGCTGGCTCCTGGTGAACTGTTGTCTCCCAGCTCTCCCAGGTCCTTTTCTGCAGAGCTTCTTCCCAGCAGGTCACCCCCTCACTGTACTGGTGCAGAGGGTTATTCCTGTACTGGTGCAGGACCCTACGCTTGCATTGTTGAACTTCATGAGGTTCTTCTCCAGCCAACAAAGCTGCTGTCAGGGCTACACCCACTTCAGAGATCCAGTGTGTCACTGAAGCATTCTCCTACTCTGGCTCTCCCACCAGCTCCAGGGCTTCCCCAAGCTCACTCTGGTTTGTACAACCAATACCACTTGTTTACTGCACAATAGATGCACAGAGCTTGGATGAAACACTATAAATGAAAAACCAGCAGCAAATGTCAGCAAGACTTAAGCCAACATTGCCAGGCTCAGCACCCACAGGCTTAAGCCTTTTTCTGCAAGGAATGACAAGAGCTATTTTCTCCTTGAGAAAGGAGCCTGAAACTCCACCTCAGTTTTCCTTTACAAATAGAGCACCCAAAACTGGACAGACAGTTTTGTAGATGCAAGGTGACATCTACTTCCCTGCAAGGGTTGGGAAGGGATGTCCCAGGCTGGGCAGGGCAGTGGTGGAGTCCCCAGCCCTGGAGGGGATTCCAAGGTGTGGAGATGTGGTGCTGAGGGCCAGGGGTCAGTGGTGCCCTGGCAGGGATGGGGGAATGGTTGGACTTGATGGTCTTAAAAGGTCTCTTCCAGCCAAAATGATGGAAGAGCCATCACGTGGCCCTAACACACTAGGACTGAGAGGGGTGACAAAGAGGGAGCCATGTCCTCCTACCTTTCATTCACCCTGATGGAGAGACGGTTGCAGAGTTTATGCACATGCTGAGCAAACTTCTCCACCAGACACAGGTCGTAGGAAGTCATCTGGATGTTGATATCTCCATACTCATGGTCTGTCCCTAGGTTTATCTCTTTCATGTGTGCTTTATCCTTTCTCCTCTTTGGAGCCTGCATTAAAAATAAAAATAGTATGAGTGATTGAGCAGGTTGCCCAGAGAGGTGGTGGAGGCCCCATCCCTGGAGACATTCAAGGTCAGGCTTGATGGGGCTCTGAGCAACCTGATCTAGTTAGAGATGTCCCTGCTTCTGTAGGGGGGTTGGACTAGATGACCTGTGGAGGTCCCTTCCAACCCAACCCATTCTGATTATGAAAGATCTCTTTTTGCACACAACCCCAGGTGCTGGGTGCTCTCTCCTGACAGAGGTTTGCTGACCTCTGTTGAATCCATCCCAGCCTCCCTGTGCTCACCTTCCCTGCCTACAAAACCAGGCTGACATGATCTGAACAGATATTCTCCAGTTGAGCAGCTCAGCTCTTGGATGGCAGCCCCACAGAAAATACTTGCACACAATGATTCATTTCTGCCAGAAGAAATCAAGGAGGAGAAAACAAACAGCTTTTTCTTTCAGTTCCTGCCTTCGAGGCAGCTGTCTAGATGAGTTACTGCTTCCTCCTGACACAAAAATTGTTGTCTTTCTAAATTTCAGGGAATGTCACAAGTTTTAATGCAAGCAAGACCTGCTTGTAATATTCTGTGATAATCTGAAGTTGGGGGGTGCTGGAAGGTGTCCAGAGAAGGGCCACGAGGATGATCAGAGACTGGAGCACCTCTGCTACGAGGACACACTGAGAGAGTTGGGGTTGTTCAGTGTGGAGAAGAGAAGGCTCTGAGGGGACCTTCTGGTGGCCTTCCAGCAGCTGAAGGGGGCTCCAAGAAAGCTGGGGAGGGACTTTTGAGGCTGTTGGGGAGTGGTAGGACTGGGGGGAATGGCTCCAAAGTAGAGGTGGGGAGATTGAGATGAGACGTTAGGAAGAAGTTCTTGCCCAGGAGGGTGGGGAGACCATGGCCCAGGTTGCCCAGAGAGGTGCTGGAAGCCCCATGCCTGGACATTTTTCAGGCCAGGCTGGCTGGGGCTGTGAGCAACTGCTGTAGTGGGAGGTGTCCCTGCCCATGGCAGGGGGGTTGGAACGAGATGATCTTGAAGGTCCCTTCCAGCCCTGACAATTCTATGATTCAGCATCAGGAAGAGATTCCTCCCTCCCCTAACTGAGTAACTGAGTAACTTAAATAAGAATGTACCAGATAAAAGAAAGTATTTATGCAGTGTTGAGAGAAGAGGAAGAGAAAGAGGAGAGGGAGGGAAGAGAAATCACAGATGGTTTGGGTGGGAAGGGACCTTTAAAGTTCCCCTAGTCCAACTCCCCCGCAGGGAGCAGGGACATCTGCAACTAGAGCAGGTTGCTCAGAGCCCAACCTCACCTGCAATGGTTCCAGGGATGGGGCAGCCACCACCTCTCTGGGCAACCTGGCACAGGCTCTCACCACCCTCAGCATCAAATCTCTTCCTTCTCTCTAGTTTAAATCTCTCTCTTGTAGTTGCAACCCACCCCCCCTTGTCCTGGCCCAACAGGCCCTGCTCAAAAGTCTCTCCCCATCTTTCTGACAGGCCCCTTGAAGTCCTGCAAGGCCACCACAAGGTCTCCCAATGTGACATCACCTGAGAGCAGCAGCTCTAAACCATTTACATTATCCCTCTTGATACGAGCCATGGAATTAATAAACCCACCATTTAAACTGGACAGTAAAAAGCTGGCTCAGGGGAAAGCAAGTGCAGCAGGGGGGTTCTGATGCCCACCTCCTTTGGCAGCAGGTATTTAAACTTCCCAATACCATGCGTAGGACGGGATCTGTAGTGTCTGTGGCAACTCAGGAGTGCATCACCTTGAAATTGAAGCAGAGAAAACCTGTTTTGAGCTGAAGGACAGGCAGCCTTTCACTTCACAGACACACACGGGGGGTTGAGAGCTCCAAATCCACCCTTTGGGGAAGAATCTGCCCTTGGTTCTTTGGCAGAAGGCAACACCCAGGCCTCAGCAGATCTCTGCCCCACGCAGGCAGCCTGTTACAATTCATACTTGGTTACAGTGAGCATCAAATAAAGGAGAGATTAAAAGTGACTCATTTCCCTGGAGAATTATCAAACAAACAAAAAAAAACCCACCAAACAAAGACAGACTTGTCAGCACCAGTGGATGGTGAGAACACCGGTGAAATGTTACATCTGTGATGGATCCAGGCCCCCTCTGAGTCCTCTTCAAATATTCATATAAGGAAGTCAAATCAAAATGGCATCAGCTTTTATTTATATTTCCTTCTCCAGGGTAAAATGAAACCCTCAATAACCCTGATTTTAATAAACGAAGCTGGGAACAGCAAAGAGAAACTGAACACCAAGGATCTAAGTTACACTTTGCCTCCACATCAAAGCCAAATTCTATTTTAAATTATAGCAGCTCAATAAATGTCCAAGTGGGACCTCATGGGAGTCAGTTCCTGGGCAGGAACATGGTGAAGAACATCTGGCTGGTGTCACTTCACAGCATAACACCACGACTGGTACCACCTGCTTAGCCAAGAACAGGGGAACAAAAGGTTAGGGGGAAGAAAAAAAAAGGTGAGGAAGTGGAAGAGCACCTGCTTGGGTTATTCAAGCAGTCCAAAATTGGCTAAAAATATACCAAAGGAGACATAAATGGCCTGAAGTATAACATATATTTTGGGTAAATTAAGTTTTGCCCTACACTGGGTTAATCAGGTCTTACCTGCAGTGCACAGGAGGCTTTCTCTGGGTGTTGCTGCTCTGTGGGAAACAAGATAATCAGTAAAAGCTCTGTGGGAAACAAGATAATCAGTAAAAGCTCTGATTTCACCCTTCTGTGGAAACACAAGATATTTATTATTATATCTCTGGCCAATCTCCTTCACACCCAAGCCCCTCAGACACAGACCCCACGAGCAAAGAGACTTTTGGATGGGGCCTTGAGCAACCTGCTCTAGTGGGAGGTGTCCCTGTCCATGGAACTAGATGATCTTTAAGGTCCCTTCCAACCCTGACAATTCTATGATTCTATGAATTATTCTCATGGTAAAGAATTTTCTTCTGGGCTCCAATCAGAATCTCCCCAAGACCAACTTGCACCCACTCCCCCTTGTTTAAAATTAAAAGGTTTCCCTTGGCAAAAAGTATTTTGCTGTTGTTGTTGGGTATGTTTTCTGACACTGACCCAATGTTTGTGAAGTTTTATGCTGTGTTTTAATAAATATTTTTGATTTTAGGCCACTCACCTGCTGAGAGCAACCACGTGTTTCAGCATCACTCCCTTCTTCAAGCCCAGCACCTGCAAGGAGCCACCAGGGTCAAACTGCAGAGCACAGCAGAGTTTTCACCAGCAGTACCCAAAACACCCCCCTCAAAACAACACCCAAGCCCCTCTGAATGTACCAGTAACCCCCCCTCAATCTCTCCACAGCCTCCAGCTGCTGTCACTCCCCAGAACACCACAAGACAGAGGAAAGGGATGGCGGAGGAGGAGGACTGCAGTAACCTTCTCATGAACCCTCCTGTTTCGCTTCAGGATCCAACAAGCTGGGGTGGGAGGCTTCCCCTCCTCAGCTACAGATCATATTCATCTCTCACACCATCCCACCACCTCAAGGTTACACCAGCTGCATGAACAACCCTTGTGCTTGTTCCAGCTCTGCAGGGATGGGGGGAAACTCAGCTCATCCATCACCAAGGTAGCACGAAGCCAAGAGCTCTGCTGCCACCACAGGCCTGGCAGGCAGGAGCTGAATCATGCCAGATAATAACCAATGTGGAGGGACAGAGAGGACCAGGTATAGAATCATTTAGGTGGGAAAAGACCTCTAAAATCATCAAGTCCAACCTTTGTCCAACATCTCCCTGACCCCTAAACCATGTCCTGAAGAGCTACATCTACTCATTTTTTGAACCCCTCCAGGGATGGTGACTCCACCACCTCCCTGGGCAGCCTGTTCCAGTGCCTGACCACTCTGCCAGTAAAGAACTTCTTCCTAATGTCCAACCTAAACCTCCCCTGGCACATCTCAAGGCCGGTCCCCAAGGGCAGTGCTATGGCGGCAGCTGTAACAGCCCCTGTGTCTCTGGAGTGATCCCCGGGTGCCTGAGGAGTGGGGTGTGTAGGGGGGGTGTCCCTGCGCCTGGTTCAAGTACACTAAGGGAAGCAGCTCAGGGCACTAAGGGTCAAGTTTGTGTCCCCACAGAAGACACACCACACATAAACCCCCAATCTAGTCCCAGGGCCAAGTCACAGAATCATAGAATCATGAGGGATGGAAGGGACCTTCAAGATCATCTCGTTCCAACCCCCCTGCCATGGGCAGGGACACCTCCCACTACAGCCGTTGCTCACAGCCCCAGCCAGCCTGGCCTGAAAAATGTCCAGGCATGGGGCTTCCAGCACCTCTCTGGGCAACCTGGGCCAGGGACTCCCCACCCTCCTGGGCAACAACTTCTTCCTAACGTCTTATCTCAATCTCCCCACCTCTACTTTGGAGCCATTCCCCCCAGTCCTACCACTACCCAACAGCCTCAAAAGTCCCTCCCCAGCTTTCTTGGGAGCCCCTTTCAGATCCTGGAAGGCCACAGAAGGGCTCCTCTGAGCCTTTTCCTGCAGGAGCCACACACACTCCCCCTCAGTGTAGCCCCAGGGGTCTGAGTCCGCCCAGGAGACAAACAACCCCCCCCCCACACACACACAATCTAGTCCCAGGCCTGTTCCTCCCGGACTCCCCCGCAGCAGGGCTGGGCCTGACCCTCCTGTTCCCACAACCAGGCCTAGCCCACCCCTAAGGCAGGGCCTGTCCCCTGTGTCCCTCCCCCGGTACCGGGGCCAGGCCCAGTGTCCCCCAACGCTGATCAAACCCCGCCGGTACCTTCGGCAGCGCCGCGCTCACCCCTGCACGCTGGAGTGAGCCGGGTCCGTCACCCAAAGCGTCCCCCCGCCGCGCCTCGGTGCATCCCCCGCATGGGTCCCCCCGCGGCCCGCGGCTCCCGCCCCGCGTTCCGACCACAAAACTCTCCCGGGGAAAGAAGAGGAAGACAATTTTTGGGGAACCCGGTGCTCGCAGGGCCCCGGTGTGCTGAAGGAGGGGGTGGGCAGGGCCCGGTAATGGCAGATGCTTTGTCCCTACCGGCCCCCCCCTCACATCGGGGTGGCCCCACAGAGCGATGCGACGTGGCAGCGACTGCGCGGCGCACCCAAGCTTGAGCGCAGCACTACGCAACCAGCTGGCGAAGCCCCGCCCCCTCCGCCGCTTCTCGCGCGCTGATTGGTCATTTGCCGCGTCCATCAAGGCGGGCATGTTGGGTGTGGCCTGGCAGGCAGCGCACCCAGCGAGGCGTCGCGGCCATCTTGAGTGTGGCCCGTCCTGCGGCCGCCATGTTGGTGCGGAGCTGCAGGGCTGAGGAAGGGGGAGCGGGGAATGGAGGGTGCCCAGGGGCAGCTCAAGCCTGAGCAGGCTTCAAGAGAGGCAGAGCGAGATGGGCACTGCCTGGCCCTGTGCCCCCAAAGCTGCCAGTCTGGAGTTGGCTCGGGAGAACCCATCCTGGAATCACAGAATTGTGAGGGCTAGAAGGGACCTTCAAGATCATCTGGTTCCAACCCCCCTGCCATGGGCAGGGACACCTCCCACTACATCAGTTGCTCACAGCTCCAGCCAGCCTGGCCTGAAAAATGTCCAGCCATGGGGCTTCCACCACCTCTCTGGGCAACCTGGGCCAGTGTCTCCCCACCCTCCTGGCCAACAACTTCTTCCTAACATCTCATCTCAATCTCCCCACCTCTACTTTGGAGCCATTCCCCCCAGTCCTACCACTCCCCAACAGCCTAAAAAGTCCCTCCCCAGCTTTCTTGGAGCCCCCTTCAGATCCTGCAAGGCCACCAGAAGATCCCCTTGGAGCCTTCTCTTCTCCACACTGAACAACCCCAACTCTCTCAGTGTGTCCTCGTAGCAGAGGTGCTCCAGCCTCTGATCATCCTCGTGGCCCTTCTCTGGACACCTTCCAGCACCTCCAGATCTTTCTTGTCCTGGGGGCTCCAGAACTGGCTGCAGAGCTCCAGGTGGGGTCTCCTGAGGGTGGAGTAGAGGGGGAGAATCCCCTCCCTTGCCCTGCTGCCCACGCTACTCCTGATGCAGCCCAGGATCCCATTGGCTTTCCTATTGCAAACTGCCCTCTCCTGTCTCTTCCACCCTCCTCTTCCTCACCAGGCCATCTCTACCACCAACCTTCATTTCTCCTACACTCTTTTTCCCACTCCCTTCATTCCTATCAGGCTGCAATTTCCCCCCTTTCTTCCCTGGCAGATGTTCCACTTGCTTCCCTGACCCCCCTTATCCCAGATCTCTCCCGAGCAGCTTGATTTTGGGTCAGGATTTCCAGCTCTGCTGCTGCGGTTGCTTTTGGTGGAGCTGTCAGGACTCATGATGGACCTTCTCCCTCCAGTTCCTCTGAGTTCATTGATGTGGCAAGTCCCAGATCCATGCATTTGATTCCTGCTCTGGGATCCACCCTGCCAAGCTCTACCCTACATTTCTGAAGGCTGGAGCTGCTGGCCCACACCTGACACGCCAGATGTTCAGCCCCATTGTGACCTGCTGCACAGAGGGGAGAGAAGGAACGTCAGGGGACAAAGTCTGTCTAATAGAAGAGCCCTGACCAGTTCCGTGCCACGCATGGGGCTTTGCCCCTTGTTCTTTTGAGGTGGGGTAGAACTGGGGAAAGTGACCTGTGAGATGGTTGTTACCATCTCCCCCTGCCACATCGGCCTTTGCCCCAGTCACTGCAGATTTCCACTGACTTTGTGCTGCTTTTGGCAATTCCCCAGTTCCTGGTGCCTGTTGGGGGACTCTTTCCTTTTTATCAGTCTTATTGAGAGCTTTTGGGAGCTCTCCACAGTCCCTTGTCCCAAGCAGACACGTTCCCACCTCTTGGCTCCTTCTCACCACCAGCTCAGGTTTCCCAAGGCCTTGGTGACTCCTTTGCTGGGTTGTTTTGCTAATTGGGAAGATTGATTGTCTGCTGTGTGTCAGTTCCCCCCCTTTGGAGAGGCTCAGGGGAGGGAACCAGGCAGTCGGGGTGTGGTTAGTGGGGGCTGCGCTGCCCCCTGCAACTTCATTTCTGAAGAATCAACTCCTGCATCTGCTGTTGCAGACCTTGACTTGCAGGCATCAACTTGTGGCTATCACATGGAGATAGCAGAGGGGATCTGTGCCAACTTTGCTCTCTCCTCCACGTTTCACAAGGACACGAGCTCCCAGCTCTCATGTGTGGTTTAGTGGAGCTCCCTGGACATGGACACAGGAATCTGCTGTTGTGGAATGGATCTTGTACTGCCCTTTGATCTCAATTCCCAGGTAAAGCCACCCTGGCAATGACGCTGCTTCGATAAGTCCAGGGTGCTTCGAGCAAGGGGCACTGTTGGAGTCTGAGACCTGGCATTCCCTTCCAGGAAAGCTGAACTTCTCCTCCCGTGAACTTTGAAGCCCTGGAGGAAATTCCATGCTTGAGGAGGAGCTGCTGTGACTAGAGGGGAATGATAATTAAGAGCAGATCATGCTCACTACACCCCTTGTTCCATGACATCCAATGAGGTGTGCTCATGGAGAGGGGACCAAAGCTGAATACAAGAGTTCCAGATGTGTCCTGACCAGTGCTTAGAGTGATGGTGACTCTTTATCTCTGCTGGTGATGCCTTTGTTGGTGCCCCCAGCACCCCTTTGGGTTTTTTTGCCACACTCCTATTAAGCTTGTTGTCCACCAGGACCCTGAGGTCTCTATCCATGGAGCTGCTCCCCAGCCAGGTAGATCCCAGCTCATGCTGGAGGCTGTTTCAGGCTCGTGGTCCCTTCTCAATCTCCTCTCTCTTGTGCTGTCCAGAGGAGCAAAGCTCTCCTAGGACAGTTGAGATCCAGCACTGGAAAGTCTCTGCTTGTTTTCAGACTTGTCTGATTACAAAAAAAAGACCAAAAAGTGTTTAAATACACCTTAGGAGAAACGCTGTGATACACGTGTCTCCTCTTCTACCTTCTGCAGCTCTTCTTAGGGCTGTGCCTAAGGCCCAAAAGAGTTGGTGGGATGATGGTAAAAGGGTGATGTTTTAAACTAAAAGAGGGAGATTTAGACTAAAGAGAAGAAATGTTTGATGCTGAGGGTGGTGAGATGCTGTCAGAGGTTGCCCAGGGGAGCTGTGGATGCTCCATCCCTGGAGGTGTTCAAGGCCAGGTTGGATGGAGCTTTGAGCAACCTGCTCTAGTGGGAGGTGTCCCTGCCCATGGCAGGGGGGTTGGAACTAGATGATCTTTGAGGTGCCTTCCAACCCAACCCATTCTAGAGCTCTATGAGATGCTTCTCTGAAAGGACTCTCTGTATCATTTTAGGATGAGACCTTTGCTCTGAAGGACTTTGCTTGTTCCTCACACCTTCGGGGTCCTCACCTGGTTTCAGCGAGCAAATAACTAATGACGGGACAAGAGTTAATGGCCTCTTGCATCAGGGAAGGTTTAGATTGGACATGAGGAAGAAGTTCTTTACTGGCAGAGTGGTCAGGCACTGGACCAGGCTGCCCAGGGAGGTGGTGGAGTCACCATCCCTGGAGGGGTTCAAAAAACAAGTAGATGTGGCGCTCTGGGACATGTTCTAGGGGTCAGGGAGGTGTTGGGTTGACCCCCGCAGCCACCGTTCGGTTCCAGAGCGACCCCCCCTCAGCCCGCAGAGGGCGGGAAGCACCACCCCGTCCCCTCAGGCCCCGCCCCGCGCTGTGATTGGCTCCCGCCGCTGCGGAGTGGGCGGGGCTTACCGAGGGGCACGCAAGCGCGACGTGCGGGGCGGAGCCGGCAGCGCGCGCGTGCGCGGGGCGGAGCCGGTGGCTCGCGGCTGAGGGTGTTGAGGCGGGGGAAGGAGCCCGGCCCTGAAGGGAGCGGCGGCAGCTTCTCCTCACGCAGCTGGTGTGTGCCTGGCCGGGGGCTGCCCGCCCGGCTCCGCGCCGCTGCCTGCCGCTCTCAGCCTTCGCACGACGGAGGAGGTGGGGGGGAAAGGGAAGCGAGCGTAGCAAAGCGGCCGGCGGGTCCCGCCGCGGGGAGCGGTGTCAACGCGGGGCGGCGGCGGCGGCGGCTCCTCCATCATGTCGGCGGGCGGGGACTTCGGCAACCCGCTGCGGAAATTCAAGCTGGTGTTCCTGGGAGAGCAGAGCGGTGAGTCCCGTCCTGGCTCGGCTCGGTCCCGGTCCCCCTCAGGGAGCGGCGGGGCGGG
>VYZX01067651.1:16567-98614 GCA_013401335.1 Brachypteracias leptosomus
GGGGAAAAGGGGGTGTCCCGGCCTTTCCGCGGCGCTTTCCGTGGTGTGGGGGCTGCGGGCCTGAGGGGGGGCTGCCTCGGGGCGTTTGTCCCCCCTTGCAGGGGCTGCTCTGCCTTGTGGGCGCTGCTCCTTCGGTGCCAGGCAGGGATCGGGCTACGGTTTTTATAAAAAAAAGAAAAACCCACTAAACGCAAGGGCCACCTCTCCAGAAACAGTTGCTGATTCATTTGATCCCAGCTCCTCCGTTTGTTTTTTTTTTTTTTTGTGGGGGGGTGCAGGAGTCTCAATCCCTGGTGTTTTCTGTGTAAATATAACATTCTTTTCAAAAATGGAGCCGTGTCTCGGTAAAGCGGATCTGACACTCTAAATATTTAATTCAGGCAATGAGATTTTCTTCCCTATCTTTAGAATAATAAAAAAAAAAACCCAAACCAAAAACCCAAGCGATGTCTCCTGCTTCCTCAGTTTCAGGCCCCTATCTCCAATAGTACATCTCAAATCTTCCATTTCAGAGGCTTTTCTGGTAAAAATGTTGATTTGTTAGATGCTTTGTGTGATCCTGGGCAGATACTGAGCGATCTTTGACATAATGAGTAGGTGCAAAATATTTTCTGTCTCAGGGTGGGGTATTTGCTCCCTCAGCCACCTTTGGTCTCTGTGTGGTAGGAGATGATGAAATACTAGCTTCCCCCCCCCAAATGACTTATATCTTGGTGTTTCCTCACTCATGTAGATGAGCTTGGTGATAAGGCTGCTATTAAATAATTTACCTGTATATTGCTGATTTCCTTCAGTATGTTCCTTTCGTAATCTAATTTTATTTTATTTTTTTGATGCTGGAACAGCTCCTTTTCATATTAAGGATTCAGGGAGCACAAGTTCAACTTGGGTATTTTTTGTGGGCGGTAAAGTCACCTGATCTGCTTGGTGAGGTACTTTTTGGCCAGCCATTTTATGAGGCTTTTGGAAGAGGGTCATGTAGAGAAGATGCTGTTGTTTGTCTGGGTTTTTAGTTTGCTTGTGTTTTTTTTCCTCTGGTGTTTGAGAACACCAATGTTACATTTTAGCTGTGCATTTGTAAAAAGCTTGTCTTGTGTTAGTGTGTTTCTGAGCTTCGATTTCATGGAGCTTTTCCTCCCTGGAAGGTTGTAGCACCTGGTGCAGATGTTAAATCTCAGCAGCTCTTGGTTTACACGTGGATTTCTTGTCTGTTGTAGCAGACATGACATCAGATACCAGCTTCCTCTAGTCTTTGTCATTTTTTTTTTTTATCCCCTCTCAGCTAATCATCTGTGTTTATACTGGAAGGTTTTAAATAATTCCTGTTGGCAGCATCAAATCTGGGGAGGAGAGGAGGGGTTTTATAGACATAGCACAGCAAAATATTCCTGACTAAATATCTGTAATCGCTGCCTTGTCTGTGGCTTGTGGATGGGTTCAAGCTGATCTGAAAGGGCCTGACCAGCAGCTGCGGGGTGGGTTTCAGACCTGCCTTTGTCTCAGACCCTGGGTGGTGGTTCTGTGGCTGATCAGTGCTGAACTGGGTGCTACATGTGGTGATGCCAGTGGCAGTGGACCCCTCAATGTGGCCCTCCCAGCCCCCCGGGTGCTGCAGCGTGGGCACAGCTCTTGGATGAGTGATGGAGAAATGGCTTTTTCTGATTTTGCTTCGAAGCTCTCTCTATATATACACTGCCCTCATGATGTCATGCTGTGTATTTTTTTATTTATTTTACTGTCCAAAAGGTGTATAGCTGCTGTTACAAATGGCTACTGGAATTAAAAATGCCTCAATAATATGATGGAGATAATTACAGAAGCATCTTCAATGCTGCACAGGGAGTTTTGAGTGGGCTTTGCTCACATGTAGCTCCCTTTGTCATCCTTTGGCTTGAAGGTTAAGGGGGAAATGGAGAAAGTTGTTTGTTTTTTTTTAATCACAGTTTTCATAAATGAGATTTTTCTCTTTGTACAACTGTTGTTGCATTTGCTTCCTGAAGGATTGTCTGCCCTGTTGGTTGGCCATCATCAAAGATACCCCAGCACTGCTGGTGGGGAGGCTGGATGCTTCTGCTTGATTTCCATTCACAGGGACTTCACAGTGACAAATGACATGTTGTGAAGGGCTGTGATGTCGAGTAGCTGCCTTGGGAACCAGAGCTGGCTGGTATCAGACCTTGTGTTCAACAAACCAGTAGATGTGGTGCTTTGAGACATGGTCTAGGGATCAGGGAGGTGTTGGGCTTGATGATCCTAGAGGTCCATTCCAACCTAAATGATTCCACGATGCTATGGCTGTCCCCAGCTTCTTTAAGAAATGAGTGTGGCTATTGCTGAGAAATTCCTCACCAGAGTTCATTACCCTGCAGGCTTTACCACCAGCGCTTGAGCAAAGACAGTATCGCTCTGAGAGAGATCTAGAAGCCTCTCTAGATGGTTAATTCTTATTTGAAAGGGCCTCAGTGGGTGCAGTGTCTGATTTTATTGAGTATTTTTAAATTATTTTGTCTTTGCTGGTCTCCTCAGCCATATTGTGGGAGTTCAGTGCTGTAGACCTGGGCGTTCGTGTGGACTGCAGTGATTCTTCCTCCTTGCCCTGTTCATCGCTGCTGCAGATTCCATGCTAAGATGCTGATGCCTTTTTTTTTTTTTTTTGAAAGCCCTTTCTCTCCTTGCTCCCTAATCCCCCAAATCTTGTCTCTCTTGTCACTCCCATCTCCCACCTTTATTGCACCAGCTCCTCGAGTGCTGGGTGCCGGGCGAGCTGACCCATCGCTGCAGCTCCCCGGCCCTGGAGCCTGATGGATGGCAGCCTGTTGGCTAAATGACATCGTGTCACTCCAGGCTCCTCTCAGGATTTACTGCAAGTCATTGCCTCTCAACAGCAATAGGGTTGTTGGGTCCCCCCCCACGCCCCTCTGCAGCACAGCCTGGAGACTTGCTGCATGTACCCTGGATTCATTGCGGGCCTGCAACGTAATCCATGTCCAAGAAGAAGCTTCTCTTTCTTTCTTTCTTTTTCCTATCTTCTTTGTTTTTTTTTTTTACCTTGTAGTGCAAGGATCTAGCATTGGGCAGCTGAGCAAGGAGGCAACTTCCCCAATGCTTGCCTTAATTGAATTACTTTTCTCAATGATTGAAGATTATACAGAGTTTAGCAGTTTTAGATATGCTAATCTTTACTGAAAAGGCAGAGAGCTCTGCTGAGGGATTAGATGGAGCTATTGTGGCGTGGGGGGGGAAGTATCCTTCTTACTGCCTTTGATCTCATTTTATCAGGTGATTTTCATCAGCCCCAATGCCTGAAATTTAAGAAATGTTGATTTCTGGCTCACATCAGTTGGTGTATACACCCCCTGCAGTAGGGTAGCTTGCAGCAAATATGGTCTGTACTCAAATATTAATACCATCTTTAGCTCTAGCTTACATAGGAACACCTCTACTTCTTTGTACATCGATTTTTGTTGATTGAGTTGGCAGAACTGAATGCTGGGGCAGCACAACAGAAATATTTGTTCATCACGTGGGTTTATGCTGCAGCTTTTATTGGCGAGCGAGTCTGAAGGGCATTAATCTGTACAGAAAGCAGAAGTCCCTGTTGTCTCTCCCTGCTGCCTTTTCTGCATAAATTCTTCAAGTTAATTTGTTCTCATTTTCTTTATCAGGAACTGAGATTTTTAATATTGAGAGAACTGATAAGTGCAGTATAATAACTTGAGGAATATAACTGTTTGGAAACCACTAATGAGCTGTACTGTTGCATAACGCTGTTGGTACAGTGGGATGTCTTATTGGATAACTGGAGAACTGCAGGTGGTTTGTGTAATGTGAAGCTGGTGTAACTGGGCACAGATCAGCCCATCAGGAGGTACTGGCATCCCTGTACAACTTAAAATTACTTTCGTTTTATGGAATTTTGGGCTTTGTGAGCTCTAGAGAGCCATTAACTTGTCTCATCGTACCCCATTCCCTCCTTCTAATTTCTTAAGGTCTTGGTGTTCCTGTGGCTGGGTCTTCAGATATTTGGGTTTATATTTGGACTACATGCATTTTCCACAAGTCATTAAACTTCATTTTCTTGGGTACATCTGGGAATATTGTCCCAGTTCTTTCCCTTCTCCATCTCTGAAACAGCCCTTCCTCTAGCAATGTCTGGAAGAAGCACGTCGAGACTTGGAGAAAAAGACTTAACTGGTTTGTGGTGTCTGTTCTCATGGTGCCTTTTGATCCCTCTCAATTTGTGGGAGCTTCTGAATGAGCCAGATTTCCTCTTCAGAGGAAGAATTGCTGCACTATTCTTCAATTTGTGGACTTGGAAGGAAAGGATCTTCTTGTCCTTTGATGTGAAATAATGGATTTTTGTATCTGCAGCTGGTGGGGTGTTTGGTACCTGGCACTTTCTTGGCACATGATGCAGGTTCTACAAAGCTGACTTCTGAGGCTTTTGCTGGCGCTGTAAATGAGACTGACAGAAAGGTGAGGAACCTTATCTGAGGCCACCTTAGCAGAAGATGTGGCATTTGGAAATCATCAGGGCCAACAGTTGCCAGCCATTCTTCACTGATTGTTGGAAATCCCTCTTCTGTAATGAGTTTGTCAGGAAGTAGCTACCTTCTTATTTTCCTATTTCAGTCTGGATATTTTAAGGCATTTCTTACATTCATGCATTTACAAATACCTGTTGTAAACCCTAATTTAAAAAAAACCCAAACCAACCGATGAACCAAAACAAGGAAACAAACTCTCAATAGTATGAAACACAGCTCAGAAGAAACCAAATTTCACTGGCTTGGCGTGAACACCATCAAATTTTTCAGAACACCCCCAAAACTCACCTGTGAGTCCTGTGACCTGCAAGAACCTTGTAAAGGATGAATGTTTCTGAGCTTTGATGCATCTCTTCTGGTATAGAGAAGGCTCAGACACGACTAAAAGCACTATTTTGAAAATGAACTGATATAATCCAATGATGAGTTTGATGCATTAGTATAAATTATTTATGGAAGTTATCTAAATGAAAAAAAAAAAAATCTGGAAGTAGTCTATAGGAAAATGTGTCTTGGCAAACAAACAGCCATGAAAATATGGACTGGCAGTGAAAAGAGAATTTTTTAGGCCCGTTTTCTTGATTTATTTACTGAGAGAACACAGAGTTGAGAAGCTAAATGGATTCTTTGTTTTCCCCTCGGCGTAAACCACACTCTTCTGGCTGTAATATATTGAAAGGCCCAGGGACAGCAAACAATTGAATCAATTACTTCACATCAGCTATTTTCTTTTTATGTTCCAAACGTGATGGGCTAAATATGGTTGTGGAGTATTCCAATAATATTAACTGAAAAAATATGACTTTTTTTTCTGTTTGAGTAGTATTTATCTCTTACCTAAATGCAGCTTAGTACAGCACCAATTAAAAATGCTAATCTGGAAAGGAAACAGATGAAACTAAATCCAAATAAATTCTTTTTCACCTATGTGAACTCTGTAAGGGTTCAGTCAATATGTGTGGGGTGTAGGTACATATACTGGAAAATATCCAACTTACTGCAAAGACTGAGATCATTTTGAGGTGGAAATCTCTTCTCATTGGTCATCAACCAGTAAAAATACCAACTTCAGAAAATAATCAAGTCTAAATCACAGAACCCCAGCATGGTGTGGGTTGGAAAGAACCTCTGGAGATCTATCTCATGCAACCCTTCTTCTAAAGCAGGGTCACCCAGAACAGGGTGCCCAGGATCATGTCTGGGTGGGTTTGGAATTTCTGCAGAGAAGGAGACTCCACAACCTCTCTGGGCAGCCTGGGCCAGGCTCCAACACCCTCCCCCCAAACAAGCTTCTCCTCCTGCTCCCATGGAACCTCCTGGGTTCCAGCTGGTGCCCGGTGCCCCTTGTCCTGTCCCTGGGCACCACTGACAAGAGTCTGGCCCCAGCCTCTTGACCCCCACCCTTTAGATATTGATGAACATTGATCAAATGCAAAGCAAAATTGAAGGGCTTAAATGAAAAGTCTTCCTCCTGCTGCTGTTGCAAGTCACTGTGGTTATAAAACATGCTGCTGAAACCTCCCCTTGGTGGATACAGGGACCTGTTTGGGTGTTTTGCATGCTACTGAGTTCTCAAGCCCCTTTCTTGCTTCTGGCTGCCTCCTGTTGAGTCTGTCAAACCACATGCAACCTTCAGATGAGGAAGGAAGTCCTTACACAGCACAATAGTGGCATTTATTTAAATTGACATTTTAGAGCAAGGGTGTAACTTTCTTTTTTTGTTCCCCCTTAGCCTGTTCATTTTGCTGGGCCACTGCAGGGAGTCAGTGCTGCCAAAATGCCAGGACACAGTTTCCCGGTATGATCTGAAAAGACTTCTTGGACCTTCTGGCTTACGTAGTGTGGTGCTGACTGGTTTGGTTACAGTGTGCTCAAGGGAAGCTGAGGAACAGACATTGTCTGATGTCCTGAGGTTTGACTTCAGCTGGAAAAGCTGCTCTCTGCTGCACTGGAGTCAAACTGGTGACTCTGCAAGTGAATTCTCCTTGCCCTTGGCTCCTCTCCTGAGGGCACGTGCCTGGCTAAGTGCAGGTGCACGCTGATCTTGCCCATGGTAGTTGCTTCTATTTTAGCACCCAGAGCTTTTGACAAGAAAGGTTGGACCAGGTGATCCTTGAGGTCCCTCCCAACCTGGGATTCTGGGATCCTGTGGTACTTTGAAGAGTTTCCATGACTTGACACGCTGCCAGTATCCCCTGGAGATGCCAGGCAGCTATTCTGAGATTTGCAGGCTCGTAGTGTTCTCTCATCCAGACA
Source organism: Brachypteracias leptosomus (assembly GCA_013401335.1). Taxonomy (NCBI): domain Eukaryota; kingdom Metazoa; phylum Chordata; class Aves; order Coraciiformes; family Brachypteraciidae; genus Brachypteracias; species Brachypteracias leptosomus. The sequence continues at coordinate 23,371 of VYZX01067651.1, forward strand.
TGTGTAGGTGTCATCAACACGCAGAATTAAGGCTTTGCTTTAAATCTAAAGCATCTTTGCCCAGAACTGAAAGAATTGGGAAGAAATATCAGAGCAATGCTGATGAGCTGGTGGCTCTTTTGTCTTCAGACCTGTCCAGAAGCAGCTGTGCCAGTGGAAGGTGTGTGGGGAAACCTAATGAGGAAACGCTCTTAACTTTCACTGGGTCTCTTTCACGTCTGGAATTGTGACCACTTAAACCTCTGTGCTATTAGCCATTTATCCTGCTAAGTGATATTTTTAAATGATTTGCTTCTAGGAGAAGCAATCAGCAATTGCAGCAGCAAACCCCCCTCGCTCCAACCTTTCTGTAATTAATGCAGAGGCCAGTTTATTCCACTCTGCTAAATGCTTCCTGTACTTGCCTCTCTCTAGGTTTGAGTTACAGCCAGTTCATTTTCTTAATGCTCTTGATACGTGCAGCACAAAGGGAAGGGAAATGAAATCTCAAATAGATGTGTTGCTAAAAGGAGAGGGGCCCTTGGAGGGTGCAGCCTCATGGTGAAGCTCCAAGGAGTGGCTGAAGCAGGATTGACAAGGTTCCTGTGGTCTGATCTCTGCCAGGGGGGGTCTAAGTAGCTGCTGCAGGAGTGGGGAGAGTGGATTCCTGCTCCAGGTTGAGAGTTTGGCCCTGCAGAGGCTCCAGAGCCACCTGCACAGAAACAGGCAGGTAGCATTGGATTAATCTGAGAGCAGAAGGGTTTCTCTGCAGCTTGTAGCACTTCATTTGTTTTGATGAAGATGCTGCTTTCTCTGGGAGTACAAAATACTCATTACTGGCTCCATCCTCTCCTGCCAGCACAGAAATGGCCGTGAGGAACCCTGCTTGTCAGTGATGGGAGGCTCAGCAGAGGAATCTCAACTAGATGGGTGATTGAATCATCCAGGGGATGGCTGAGGTGGCAGAGAAAATGGAGACACCAGAATTTATTGTAGGTGCTGCAGGCAAAAGCAGAGTGTGCACAAAGAGATCGATGGATCTTGGTGAGAGCAGCAGGAGCTCAGAACCAGGCTGGAAATGAAGAGAACACTCACTTTTTGGAAAAGCAGCCAAATCTGCAGGTGACATTTCCTGATGGCTGCAGTCACTGTGAACATAGATGGATGGGGATTTGCTCTCACATTTAACAGGAGGAGTTGGGGGTAAACACTGTGCTGCAGAGTCTTCTCTTGAGGGAAGAAGGTCTGACCCCTTTGACAAGGCAGGTCCTCACACTAGAGGTCTGCTGCCTCATTTGCCTTATCTATATTACCTGGTTCTTATTTTTGTTTTCCCCCTCCCCTGGTTTGATTGATGCATTTGCTGCTGAAGCAGGTTTGTTTTTGAGTCTTGTGTCCTTGTCTCACTCAAAATGGCTGAAAATCACTCACGTCTGCATAAAAGGCTGGGATGGCTTTCCTTGAGCTGAGCTTCTGCTTCCTTGGATAAAGCTCTAGGTGAATCTTCCAGCAGCTGAACACAGCAGGAGGAGGCTCAAATGGCTGAAAAAAGTCTGAATTTGGTCTATCATCTCAAGGAAACCCTCAGCTTTCCTCTTTTTGCTTCTTCTTGACCTTGTGATGCCTTACAAAGATCTTCCCAGGGTGGGTTTCTTCCAGCCCCACCCACCAGTTCAGGTTCTTCTAATTCCTTCTCAGCTTTCCAAGCTGCCTCTTAATATCAGTTCATTATGTATTCAGTTCTTAATTATGTTCCTATTCTTTCTGTTCTTCCAACTTCCCATTTCTTTTCTCCCTAGTTATCTTTGGCCTTTTTTGCTGAGCAGTCATTGGAGTGGCTTTTATCCCCCATCATACAATTAACTCTGTGCCCATAGTTCTTTTCCACTCTTTATTTTTAGTTGCTCTTAAACCTCAGTGTGACTTGGAGAAGGGGATAAGTTGTTGCTTTCTTTTTTCTTCCTGAAACTGCATAAACAGTTGCAAATCAAAAGCTTGTGTCCCATAAAATTTACCTCTTTATTTGGATGCTGTAGTGTAATAGCAGGCTTGAAAAAAGCTTTTCCTAAGGAAAGCATCACTGGCTTGTAATCCTCTGATGGTTTGGGGTTAAAAACTTATTCCCCCTGCCCTGTTCAAGAGTGCAAGGGGCTCATAGGTTGCCTCTGTTTGGAGGCTTGATGGACTGTTTATGCTGTCACAGCAAATAATTCACAGTTAAATCCAGTCTTAGCCTTAGGAATTCTCCAGTTTCACTTCAAAATACAAGAGGGAATTCTTTTTCCCCATCTTCTATGGCAGACAACTGGATTTTCCCCCAAATCATTAAACTGTAGAAGATGCAATAAACTCCAGAGGAACCTTGTGCTAATTACTACACGTATTCCCTCCAGTCAGTCCTGACATCTAGAGGAAAATTTCCCACTGGAATTGGGTGGATGATGTTTTAAATGGTGGTTGTAGCCTGTGCAAGACTTGCACAGCTAAGCAGGAGTCGAGGACTTGAGATCTGCTTGGGTTTAGCTTAAATCAAGCCTTGTTTGGAGTGTGTCAGGATTGTGCTCCTTGGAAGGTGGAGGAGCCATGTGCCCTTGGGTGGGGGTGTTTCTGGAGCCTGGATCCCAGGAAGATGGAGAGAAGGAAGAAATGCCCAACATGGGATGTTTTTAAGGAGTTTCAAACCAGCTCCACGCTTTTTCACCAATTTTGATGCTTCTCAAGAGGGTCTTTGAGGTCCTCGAAGAACCCTGTGGTGAAGTTAAAGCTGGTTTTGGAGGTATGGCAGCCTGGAGACCCCAAATTGCCTCCTCTGCACGTTATACAGGGAATTGCTGCAATTAGGAACAAGTGTTTTCTGTATGTCTTGAAGAGTAAATATTATAGTTAAATATAATTTAACTAGTATATGCCCTTAGAGCCCTTGTAGGAAGGGATCATTCCTCTGTTATTTTAAGATACTGTATCCCAGCTGGAGTGTTGATAATTCTCCAACTTGATGATCTTAAAGAGCTTTTCCAACCTAAATGACTCTATGATTCTAAACCAAATTTCTCATGTAAACACTTTGCTTTTTCTACAGTTGAACCCTACAGTTCTTTTTGGAATGGCCTTTTTCTTGAAAAGATTAGAATAAAACCACCCCAAACCAACCCCAAAACTTATTTCATGGGCTGTTTGGAACCGAATTCCTATCTTTTAAAGACTAAATTCCTTTTTAAAAAAATTCTTCTAGATGAGTATGAAACCTGCAGATCCCTCAGGCTCCATGGCCTCTTTCCAAGGTGTTTGTGAAACTCAACTGGGAAGAAAGTTTATTGTCAGCTGGCTTGAACTCCCAACAGAGAGGTCTGTGTCTCAGGAAGTTTAGAGGCCTGCACATTGAAAGGCTTAAAAAAAGGCTGGATTAACATTATTTAATTTGTTAGATAACATCCTTTGAGCTTGAAGCTCTTGGTTTGCAGTGCAGGTGGAGCAGGCAGTAGGAGGGTCAAGTATCTGTGCTGGTGGCCTTAGTTTGGGAGATCTGGAGATGATCTTGTCCAACCCCCCTGCTGAAGCAGGGTCACCCAGAGCCCAATCCCCAAGAGGAAAGTTTGGGAACAGAGTTTTGAAGGAGAAATGGGGAGTGTGATGGCAAGATACACTTATTTTAAATTCTTAACAGAAGATATTTGTAGCTGTGTGTTGCCTGGATGAGTATCTGAGGAGCCCAGAGGATGCACCTTCTTACACTGTGCAATTCTCCAGTTCTGTTTTTTATTCTTCGGGTTTTTATTGCTCTAAAAATAATCCTGTGGTTGTTTTTTTGGGTCCTGTGCTGTTCATGGTATCCAGGTTCTGCTCTACCCTGATCCCAGCTCTTTTCCCCCCGTGTTGCTGTGGAGTTACATCATATAGGTGAACCCCTGGGTGTTGGTGCCCAGAGAGGTGTGTACATCTCTGGTTATTTTTGTGCTGGTCCCCAAGTGTTCTCCATAGACATTCCTGTCTGTGTGGATCAGCACATGGTGACTGAATCCAGGCTGTGCTTTGGGGAGAGGAGTGTTTAATGAAAACCCACAGAATGTGCTCTCTGAGGGTTTATTTTCTCCTATAGAAGCCAGACTGTGTGGACCTTACATCAGGACTATTTTAAGCTCTTGCTGGAGCTTCATTCTGAAGAAATCCTGAGCTGGTTTGTCTGCCTGAAGAAATCGTTGGAGAGATGAAAGCTCTTGTGGAAGCTGTTCTGCAGCCCTTGTGTGGAAAGAGAAAAGGTCAAGCCTTAGTCCTTCCAGAGCTGCCCAAAGGTGGAAGATTCTGGGAATAAGATGGAGTCACTGAGGAGGAAGCTCTGTGGAGCTTCTTTTTTCTTCTCCTTCCTCCAGGCAAGACAGAGAGGGCAGATATTCTTTGGGGGGGGGTGTAGGGTAGGTAACCACAAGAGGAGGGAGTAGGATGAGGCATTCACTTGTTCTACCAGGTGGATAATGGTGCTGAGGAATCACCAGGCAAAACTGGAATTGGTTAAAGGATGGAGGGAAGGGAAATTGGGACTAATCCCAGCGTTTTGATGGGTCTCCTGAAACTGCTCTAATTTGTCACTTGAGGAGGCTGCCTTAGCATTGCTTGTTGTGCTTTCAAGGGCAAAATGTATTTAGGCAGCTAGAGATGGGCTCGTTTGAAGGCCTCCAGTCAGTGTGTGGTGCAGGGAAATGATGCCTGGATTCCCTGAGCTAGACTCTGGCATCTGCTGGTTTAGCTCACGTCAGAATAATGTTTAGTGCTGGAAAGAGTAGAAACCAGGATTGTTTCAGTCCTGCAAGGTATGCTCAGGTGGCCACTGCTTTCTCTCCTCCCATCTGCAGCTGTTCTCTGCCTCAGGATATTGCCATCTTAACATTAATTTCTGCAGCTAGAGAAAGTCTTGCATGTTCTCTACTGTGATACCGTGAAGGAGACATTTCTCCTGTGAGAATAAATCCCCTCTGTCTTCTCTCTCACTGCTGCAATTTGCTGCGTGGAGATTGTGTCTAGTTTTCTCTAACTCACCAATGTTGGTTGCATCTTCAATATTTTTTTTTTATTATTATTTATCTCATTAAATTATAGAGTTTTAAATGATGCAATTTTGATCTCTCCATTTTCTCTGCCACCTCAGACATCCACATGGACAGGCTGGATAGTTGGGCAGAGGGGAACCTCATGAAGTTCAACAATGCAAGTGTAGGGTCCTGCACCAGTACAGGAATAACCCCCTGCACCAGTACAGGTGAGAGGTTGGCCTGCTGGGAAGCAGCTCTGCAGAGAAGGACCTGGGACTGCTGGCAGGCAGCAAGTTCACCATGAGCCACCAATGGGCCCTTGTGGCCTCCGGCAGTGCATGAAGAAGAATATGGCCAGCAGGTTGAGGGAGGTTCTCCGCCTCCTCTGCTCTGGTGAGGCCACCTTGGGAGTATTGGGTCCAGTTCTGAGCTTCCCAGTTCAAGAGAGACAAGGAACTACTGGAGAGAGTCCAACAAGGGCTGTGGGGATGACTGAGGGATTGGAACATCTCTCCTATGTGGACAGACTGAGAGCCCTGGGGCTGTTGAGCTGGAGAAGAGAAGCCTCAGGGGGGATCTGATCAATGGTGCTCAAGAGCTAAAGGGTGGGGGAAGAGGCTGGGGCCAGACTCTTGTCAGTGGTGCCCAGGGACAGGACAAGGGGCACCAAGTGGAACCCAGGAGGTTCCATGGGAACAGGAGGAGAAGCTTGTTTGGGGGGAGGGTGTTGGAGCCTGGCCCAGGCTGCCCAGGGAGGTTGTGGAGTCTCCTTGTCTGGAGAGATCCCAAAGGGGCCTGGATGTGATCCTGGGCTCCCTCCTCTGGGAGAGCTGCTGGAGCAGGGGGGTTGCACCAGATGATCTGCAGAGGTCCCTTCCAACCCCCACCATGCTGGGGTTCTGTGGAAATGGAGAGGAAAGAGATTATACTCTACATACTTATGTAGAGGGGAAATTGGGAGATAAACATTTCAAGTCCCATAGTGGACTCAGATAAAGGCTGAGTGTTTTGTAACAGTTATTAAGATTTTTTTTTTTGGTATCAAACTTCCCCTTTGCACAAATAGCTCCTGGCAAGAGGAATGGCTGGTGTCCATCTTTGCCTGGCTTGCAGCTGGGCTGAAGAAGTGTCTACCTGAACTACAAGCATTGTAAATCAAAAGATTTATTAGGAGGGGCCCCAGCTGTGCCTGAGCACTGTGGAAATTCAGTGTCAGGGAATTGTGGCTCCAAGGAACTTAAATGAAACTGAGGATTAGGAAGAAAGGGCAAGAACAGATGATGTTCAAGCAGAATGACAGATGCAGTGGTGACAGATGTCCTGGTGCTGTGTATCCAGTGCTTGCAGAGAGCTGGGTTTAATTGGGAAGCCTTCATCTGTAAGAAAAGGCCATGATCCAAACCAGTTAATTAAATAGTGCAGGAAAACCTCAGGTCCAAGAAGCACGTTCAGCTCCTTTTGTTTGCAGAAATATGGCTTCTTCCCCATGCTTTCATAGGATCATGGAATGGATTGGGTTGGAGGGGACCTTCCATGGTGATCTAGTCCAACCCCCCTGCAGGAGCAGGGACATCTGCAACTAGAGCAGGTTGCTCAGAGCCCCCCCCAACCTCACCTGCAATGGTTCCAGGGATGGGACATGGACCACCTCTCTGGGCAACCTGGCACAGGCTCTCACCACCCTCAGCACCAACAATTCCTCCTTCTCTCTGCTCTAAATCTCCCTCTTTTAGTTTTAAACCATCCCCCCTTGTCCTGTCCCAACAGGCCCTGCTCAAAAGTCTGTCCCCATCTTTCTGACAGGCCCCTTGAAGTAATGGAAGGGAATAGGACAGGGAGATATGGGTGGGCTGTCATAGGAAAATTCAGATTATTCCCATCCCAGCAGTGAATCTGGCCCTTACTTCAGAGAGAAGGTAGTGGAGACAGAACAGATGTTTTCTTCCAAGATTAAGTGTTGGCCACAGTGGTGCAGAGACATTCTCTGGGTGGCAGAGGGTGGTGACACGTTCACACCACCAGTGACCATGTGGAATTGAGGTGTGGGGAAGAGGCTGGCTTTGGATAACCAGAAAGGAATTTAGAGGTGAGCTCTAAAAGAAAGACTTGCAAAACCCAAAGAAACTTCAGGATGCTTGAAACAATGAAGGATCTAATGGTTGAGGGACAGGGATTGCTTTGTTTGGCTTTTATATAAAAATTATATATAGATGTATAAAGGGATTTTTGAATATAAACCGAACCTACAATGTCCTGAATTCTTCCAGCTATTCAGGCAACAATTCCATTAGAACCCCTTCAGTAACACTTTACAAAAATTAATAATCCAGAAGGTTCTCTTAAGAGAGAACACTTCACCAGTCTGCATTGTGCTGTTTCATTACAGGCTTTGTTGAGGTTCTTCTCCAGGTTGTGTGAGAGACCAGGAGCTGAGGTTGCTGTAATGGGTATTTTGAATAGGGATAAGGAGAATATTGGCTTTTCCCTCCCTCTCAGAAGGGTGTAGAGGCTGTATAGATGTTTAAATTGGAGGAGGGAAGTAGTTCCCCATTAAAAAAAAAAAAAAGTAGAAATAAATCTTCTTAGCTCCTGTACTGACTAGATTTAAAGCTGAGGATGCAACATAGATGATTACTCAGTGTACTGGAATAACAATATGGAAAAAATTTGCTGAATTGGCACTTTTAGAGGTGCTTTGGGCTATTAGTAAGCAGGAAGGATAAAATTTAAATTTAGTGCCGTGAAGATCAGGGTCTTTAGACTATTTCAGTTGGAAGGGACCTACAAGAATCATCTGGGCCAACTTCCTGACTACTTCAGGGCTGTCCAAGTTAAGAACATTGTCCAAATGCCTCTTGATGCTGCCAGGCTTGGGGCATTGACCACCTCTCTAGGAAGCCAGTTAATTTATAGTATATATTTATTATTATATTTATTTAATTTCTGTTCATTCATGCTATGTACTTTAGGAAAAATTCAGTAAGAATCCTGAGGTCTTCTGGTCTGACCTTGTCCTCCTCTCTCTGATAGAGCTTTTCATGACCATCATGACAGAGCTGGTGCAGTTGCAATACCTTTCATGTAAAGCTGTCATAGAGTATATGTCATATGTCATAGAATAATGTTATATATTCATCTGGAGTAAAACAGATGTTACTGCTTTACAGTGGGAACCTTGGTGACTGGTTTGGACGTAATTAATACCAGGCATTTGAGTTGTGGTGGGTGAATTTTACCCCTACTTACCTGCATCTGTAATGGGAGCAGAGAATGACTGTGGAGTTGTTTGTAGGATGATATTTCTCATCAAACCTGCGTTATTTTGCGGGTTTACAAGAAAAATTTCTTAAGCTCTAGGCATCCTTGTAATTAACTTTCTCAAATCTCCTTCCTCAGTGGAGATGTGTGGTCCTTACAGGTGGGAATCCTGGGGTTGGTTTTGGGCCCCTTACTCCCAGCAGGAGCTTGAGGGGCTGGAGCGTGGCCAGAGAAGGGCAAGGAAGGTGGGGAAGGGTGTAGAGCAGGAGTGTGGTGAGGAGCAGCTNGCCAAAATTATCCTATGATTCTATGAAAATTTGAACACTATTTTTTTATGAACTTTCCTAATACTCTGAAAAAATATATACATTAAAATATATCTACATTACTGCGAAATGAGTGAGGCTGATGTGTTGAGTGGTCTGTTGGTAGCTCAGGAGACCTCCTGGTTTGGTTTAGTTTCTCAGGTTCACACCTCTCCCTAAGGGTTGCTCAGTTTTGCTGATTTAATTATTGTAGCTCTCAGTTTATTTGCACATTAACGTGGCAGAATTTGGGGGGGTTCAAAGCTGCAAAGGAGGTAGTGAGGGATGTTTACAAGTATGTGGGTGATGAAGCTACATGTCAAGAAGGTTCAGCTGTCCTGTTATCTGGATATGAGCTGTAGGCTTGAGAATTAGCTCATGAAAACCCTGTTTCTCAGTAGCTTTAGGAGATGAATCCATTTCTGCTGTCCTGGGAGAAGTCTGAGGCTTGCAGTGGGTCACACATCTTCTCAAACAGGACAATCTGATGTTTCTTTTTGCCCTGACATGGCTGGAACAGTTCCAAATGGATGTAAATAATCCAGATTCCTCTCTTCCATTTGGTCTGAGCATGGAATGCCAATTAAAATGTTAATTTAGCATTATCACACGACCCATTTTGATAGTGTGGAGGGGTCCAGAAGTTTGAACCACCTTGTTTACACTAAGCCTCAGGATTTTATTCATGGCATTCAATTTCCTGATCCAGTTGCTGTGTCTAAATAGGCTCTGTCTTGGTGTTCTCTAGTTGAAAACACCTTTTACAATGAGTTAATTAAGCACTGTTGAGATGCTTTTAAGTAGAGGCTTTTTATGTGTTGTCTTGTTTGCAGTAATTAATGAGTGTTTTCTGTGGGACTCTCTAGACAGATTGTGCTCCCAAGCAGAAACACAGGCTGGGTGCAGCATGGATTGAGAGCTGTCCTGAGGAGACAGACTTGGGGGGGTGCTGGCTGATGACAAGCTCAGCATGGACCAAAAATGTGCCAGTGCAGCCCAGAAAGCCCTAACCATGTCCTGGGCTGCATCAAAAGAAGTGTGGGCAGCAGGGCAGGGAGGGGATCCTGCCCCTCTGCTCCACCCCAGGGAGACCCCCCTGCAGGGCTGGGGCAGCTCTGGAGTCCTCAGCACAGAAGAGCCATGGAGCTGGTGGAGCGGGGCCAGAGGAGGCCCCAGCAATGGTGGGAGGGCTGGAAGAACCTCTGGTGAGAGGCCAGGCTGGGAGAGTTGGGCTTGTTGAGCCTGGAGAAGAGAAGGCTTCAGGGAGACCTTCTTATGGCCTTTCTGTTTCTGAAGGGGGCTACATAAACCTGAGGAGGGACTTTTTACAAGGACTTGTAGTGATAGGATGAGGGATGATGGCTTCAAACTGGAAGAGGGGAGATTGAGATTGGAAATTAGGAAATTCTTCACTGTGAGGGTGGTGAGACACTGGCACAGGTTGTCCAGGGAAGCTGGGGATGCTCCATCCCTGGAGGTGTTCAAGGCCAGGTTGGATGGGGCTTGGAGCAACCTGGTCTAGTGGGAGGTGTCCCTGCCCATGGCAGGGGGGTTGGAATGAGATGATCTTGAAGGTCCCTTCCAACCCAACCCTTTCTGTGATTCTATGAATATGTTCATGTCTCTGTGCAGGAGTGAACTGCATGGGTGATTTTTAATCAAGAATTGTTTTAGGCAAGAAGTGTCAAATACACTTCAGTGACATTCAGTTTTACACTGGAATTAACCATTAATGTAAAATGATTTGATTCTTTTCTTAGTTTACTCTTAAGTTGCTGTTCATCTTTCTGAATGTTACCTCTGGAAAGATGCAAGACCACTGAAATCTGAATGTTCAGAAGGTTAGAGTGAAAAATAACCCATCATAGTCCTGGGACTCTATGTCAGAGAAGAAAAAGAAGATTATCTGAGGGTATCCAGGAAGGAGCTGAACCTGGTGGTTCATCATTAGACCTGTCAACAAATCATTTCTAGTGCCTGTATTATGATTGTCATTGATAATACTCAAACCTGGAGGGAAGATGAATGATGCAAAGAAAAATTCTGAATTTCTGAAAGTATTGAAGCACTTGAGGAAACAGGAATCTTGTCAGTGCATCATATTGCTCGGATATTAAGATTTGTTTTCGATGGTGGCAGAGAAAAGGACATTACTCTTTGTGGTGCCTTAGTGCAGAGATAATGAAATGGATAATTTTGCAGGGAAATGTCACCAGTGCAATATAATTGTGAAGAAGCCAGGAAAGTGCTGTCATATTAGATACTGTATTAGCCTGTCCTTTTTACTTCATCCTAAAGTTAGTTTTGAAAAATGTGTTGGAAGATTTATACACAAATTCCTGCCTAAACTGCCCATGAATATGTTGTTTTCTGGGAAGAAATACTCTTAGAGGTATTCAAGCCAGAAATTCATCATCAGCTTTTTAATATCTGCCTTTTTTTTTTTCAGAATGTTTGTGGTGATTAGTCTCCCATTGAAATGGAAAGCTTAAAAATGGCAGTAAAAGCTGGAAATTTAATTGAAGGGGTGTCTCCTCTTGCCACTTCCTCACCTTTTCTTTAGTGAATATAAGCAAATGCTTCAGAGGAGCCTGGATCCTACCTTTTAGTTCTGTTCACCTAAAGGTCACTCATTTTGGAGGAGTGGGATGAAGTCCTGAGTATTTATTTTCACTCTTAACATGCTCATTCCAAAAGCAGTTGTAACAGCAAGAGAGGGAAACAATTGTGTTGATTCTCACTTTATAGCAATATAAACTATTCAGAGTCTTCTTCTGACTTTGGAAATGGCATTTTTTAAACTGTTCTGCTTGAATCTTGAGGTCTAGATGATGGAGGAGCTTTTACCTCCTTCCCTTTTGCCAGAGGAGCTCAGTGCAGAGCAACAGTTGAACTTCCCAGATCCACACTTCATGTAACATCCAAAGTGACTTAATTACTTCTGATCTATGTATAAAGCTCTTTACATCTTCCAACTCTTGCAAGCAGATGTTTAAAACTAAAATATTGGGATGTAAGAATTGGATCTTATGAATGATTAATTCTTGAAGGGCTGCTTGTGGATTTTTACTCCATTTTTTGCACTTGTTTTTAATGGGGTGTCTGAGTGATGGAGCCTTTATGTAATAGCTACTTCAAAAAATGAATTAATTCCCATAGGCTTTAACTGTCATCACATATAAAGTGAACATTAAGGGCTTGTAGTAATATTGAGGGCTTGTAGTGATAGGATGAGGGGTAATGGCTTCAAACTGGAGGAGGGGGAGATTTAGATGAGAAATGAGGAAGAAGTTCTTCACTCTGAGGATGGTGAGACACTGGCACAGGTTGTCTAGAGAAGCTGTAGATGTCCCAACACTGGCTGGATGGAGCTTTGAGCAACCTGCTCTAGTGGGAGGTGTCCCTGCCATGGCAGGGGGTTGGAACAAGATGATCTTTAAGGTCCCTTCCAACCCTGACCATTCTGTGATTCTATGATTAAACCACCCGTGCATGACAATAATATAACTTCAATATTGGTCTTTTAAACTTGATACATTCCAATTTTTTTTTGTCTAAGCAGCAAGTGGACTCTTAAAACAATTGAAAGAATAAAACCAACCCCAACCAAACCACCACCCGGTTCATAAACCAACAGGCAGTTAAAATGACAGGCAGAGTAAATATTGAATGGACCAAACTTTCCTGTGGGCTTTGTTCTGGGAGTTTAGCTTAGAAACCATTCACTGGGCTGGAAGCAACTTGGCATCCAGTCTATACAACACGTCTCAACAATAAATGAGTTGCTTCCCAGCAATAGAACTTTACAGGAGCCCTTTTTGAGACAATCTGACCCAAAGGTTAAAGTTTTCTTGGCAGAATTCTCTTGGTTTTTGCAATGTGTGCTCCTCTGTTTACACTGTAAAAAATACTCTTAAATTTAAACTGAAATTGTAGCTGAAATTTTGTGATGTTAATGCATAAAAGTAAAATACATTGTCTGTTTTAATATATAAACAACCATCATTTTAAAAATTTGTTTATAGTCCAAGCACCTTATGAAGTGTTGATTTAATTCCATTTCTACTTGAAGGTGTTGTAAGGATGAGGTGCCTCCAAAGCATTCCAGTGGAATGTGCTCCCAGCAAAGCTCTGTGTGGTTTTAGCATTGAGTAAACGAGAGCAAAGTTAAAGTAGTTGTGAAATTTCAACCTGAGCAATCATTTTAGAGCCTGAATTAACTTGTAGTCACTGTCCCGCTGAGAATATAAAATTCATTTAATCTTTCTTCAGTGGGACTACCCAGAACCTTATTCTACCTGCTTCCCTTGCTACCATCTTGTCTTTCATGATGAGATTATACAGATTTTAGTCATTCTCTGATTTTTTCAGCTGAATCTTATAAATCCTCATAGTGACTCAGGGACCTGCTGCCATTCCCACCAAACTGCAGCTGGAATGAAAAGGACTTTACTATCCAAGGTCATAGAATGGGTTGGGTTGGAAGGGACCTTGAAGATCATCTAGTTCCAACCTCCCTGCCATGGGCAGGGACTTCTCCCACTAGAGCAGGTTGCTCAAGATCTAGTGCTGTTGCTCCTCCTTCCCTTTCACTCTCATCCTCCTACTCCCCTGCCTCCCAAATCTGGTTTTCAATGTGTTTTTTCTCCCCACAGAAGTGTACATACAAATATAACTTAGCTTAATATTATTTAATATTATTAGATTGTGATCACATGGACACCTGTACTGCTGGATCTTTCTTTTTCCTTAGCTTCATGGTCATCTAGACTTGATGAGAAGATCCTTGGGGCATATCTTAGAATAATTCCAAGTTCTCTCATAGTTTCATAGAGGTTCTGCTTTGCATTAGCACTATTTATGCTGAGGCTTAATGTTCATGAGCAGTTAAAAGAATCGAGTCCTTTGGGGACTATATTGAGCCTAATTGGAAACTTATTTTAAAAAGCTTTAAGATAAAAAGGAAAGCTAAATCTTCAGGCTGCAGTGAAAAACATCCTCATGAGACTCAAATGTTGGGGATTTTTTTTTCATTCCTGCCAAATAATAAGAGACTGTGCAGCAGGCTTTGAAATGTAAAGGTGACCTGTGAGTACCTTTAGTTAATTAAGCTTAATACCTGTTTTTTTTCCCTTCTTTCCTGGATATCTCACATAGCAAACATGAGCATAAAATTTCTTTCCTGGTTTTAAACTCATCCACATAACAGCTGCCCCTTCTCTCTTCTGTGGGCAACAACAGTTACTTTGAAGTGTTTTTTACAAAATACTTTAAATAAGTCACATCAAAAAATGAGGATTTTCCTTTTAGAAATATCTGAAGGGTTAATATGCTCATAGGTGGGACTCTGACACATGCTCGTGAAATATAGGGGCTTTTTTTAACAAAAACTTTGGTGACTATATGTGAAAGGCAGCCCTGTTGCTTTCTGCTGCTTCTAATGGAGTGAACCAGGGCTTGAGGAAGTTTGGGATAAAACCCAGTTTCCAGAATCCATTCTGGAGACCCACAGCATTAAAAAAAGGCTCTTATGGCTCAGGCAAAATTCCTGAGTCTCCTTGTTCTTTAGTTTTCCTTATCTGAGAATTTATGGCTCCTAATCTTGATCTTCTTGTTACTTTATCTTAAGTTTATTCTTCCTCTTCTTCACTATGTGGTCATTTGAATGAAACCTCATTTACCACACTGTAGCAAGTGGCATGTTTGATTCTGTTAATCCTCCTCTTGCTCTTGCCTCCTACATTTAAGGCCATATTTTGTTCATACCATTTTAGGGTTTTTGTTACAAGGTTCTAAGAGCCTTTCCCCAAGGAATAGCTCCTAGTTAGGTCTTCTATAACAGTAGAAAACACTTTCTGGCTTCCACACCAGCTTAAAGAGTGTCCATCATTCAGCAATGGGCAGGATCCTGCTGCTTTCAGCCATATTTAAGCAGAATATTTGGCCCTTCAGTACAAAATAATGAAAGATTCAGAGCCCTAGATCTGAGGTGACAGATGTTCTTGCTGACAGAAAACTGGGAAGTCCTTCACAAAGTGGCATTGAGCAACTTCCCAGGTCCTTGATGTTACAGCAGATGAGGAAAACGGAAATTGTCTGAAGGTCCCTCTCTTTGCAACACTAATTTTGTCTCTGTGTTGTTTTTAGAAACCTTTTAAACAGTGGAAATAGCACTGGTTATATTTTGTGGTCAACTTGGAGCTCCTCTGCAAGGAGCTTCATCTTCAGAACATCAGGCCTATATTTTAAAATGAATTTTAATAGCTGTGCTTAAGAGATAACATTTCCCTGCCCTTTTTTTTTTTTATTTTACTATCTTATTTTAATTTTACCATCTTATTTTAATTTTGCCATCATATTTCATTTTCTGTCATTTTATCAGACCTGCATTTTTCTGTTCAGAAGGGAGGGGCTGACTCTTATTTAGTCTATTCAACAGGTTAGTGAATGTGGTGGGGGGAAAAAAAACCCTCCAGCTTTTATAGAAAAGATTTGCACTGAAAAACTGAATTGTTGAAAACCAATCCCAGCTGCCAAGTCTGTAACCAGGGCATTTATGAGAAGGAGCTGAAGGACCAACCCATGCCCAGTGATTCATTTCTTCATGGCCACAGCTGAGCAAATAGAACAAGTTTTTTTTTTTTGCATTGTGCTCTTCCATATATTTAACCATTTTGGGGAGGAAAAGTAAAGCTAATTACCCACAAAGCCCCCAAGAGTTAATGAAGCTATTTATCACCATGTCTGTCTGGTGCTGGCAGGAGGCTCCCTGAGTGTCCCAAGGGAAATCCTGCCTGTGTTAAGAATCAGTCATTTTGTTCTGCTTTTATCAACTGTGCCAGTGCTTCCTAGGGTTTACTTAATGGAGAAGAATATGGGATTTAAGTCATTCAAGTTGTGATTAGTTTCCACAAATTTTTATTGATCTGTGTGAATCCTTCATACACCAAAATAGAGAAGGAGAAGCCTTGTCCAGCTTTATATGTCTTGGAAATGATTGTCCCTCTGGACTGGGCACTGGGGAGGTTGCACCTCCAATCCTGGAGTCAGTTTTGGGCCCCTCATTCCCAGAAGGACCTTGAGGGGCTGGAGCGTGGCCAGAGAAGGGCAAGGAAGGTGGGGAAGGGTGTAGAGCAGGAGTGTGGTGAGGAGCAGCTGAGGGAGCTGGGGGGGTTGAGGCTGGAGCAAAGGAGGCTCAGGGGAGACCTTCTGGCTCTTGACGAGTCCCTTCAATGAGGTCGGAGCCAGGGGGGGTGAGATCTCTTGTCCCCAAGTGATGGGACAAGAGGAACCGGCCTCAAGTTGTGCCAGGGGAGGTTGAGGTTGGAGCTGAGGAACAATTTGTTGGTGTTTGGGGTTGTTGTGGCTGTGGCAGGCTGGGCAGGGCAGTGGTGGAGTCCCCAGCCCTGGAGGGGTTTCCAAGGGGTGGAGATGTGGTGCTGAGGGCCAGGGGTTAGTGGTGCCCTGGCAGGGATGGGTAACAGTTGGACTTGATCTTGAAGGTCTTTTCCAACCTAAGCCCTTGTGTGATCTCTGTTTCTACTCTGGCTTGCTAGAGGCCATTACTGATCAATCTCAATACGTAGCTTATCACTGACAAATAATTTTATCTGGCATTTGGTATCTTTATCTTGCATCTCCCTCAAGAAATTCAAGTGCAGTTCACAAATGATGTACCAGTTAATGAAAGCAAACAGGCTGATGTTGACTGAGAGGGGAAAAAAAAAAGATAGCTAATAGAAAATATCTATTTCTGCCTCTGCCTTTTCCCTTTAGCTACTGCCAAACTTTAAATACAAGTGACAATTCTCTGCTTCTCTTGCTGGTCTTAAAATGCCTGGAGACAGCATAAAATTCATCCATATGCTGCTGAGCACTGGGCTCAGTGGCCCAGCAGGCTTTTATCTAGCCATCCTTCCACATCTAGCTGGCAGCTCTAAAACTGCTTTTGTTTTGCCCCAGTGTGGCATTTGGATCTTGGAATGGTTGCATAAAAGGTAGGATCCTCGGGGAGAATTGTTCCTCTGCTTGTTAGAAGCAATTTCTCGTCCATTTTCCCCTCCCTGGGGAAGGCTGGTGTGAGGTTGAACGTTGGCTGAGCATTACTTCAGAGTGCATCACGTGCTTCCACGGGTGGTTTTGCAGGAGCTGCGGCGTCAGGGATGCTCAGGAGGCTGCAGCAAGATTCAGGGTGTGCTGCTGAAAAGCAATTAGCCAGGATCATAATGAGGATGTTCAGGCAGGTGCCTGAAGGACCGGTGCTTCGGGTTCAGGAGAGGTTCTTCTCTGACCTGTCAAGGGAGGCTGTTAGTTTTTTATACAGTATAATTAGGCTTTTAATATTTTGGGCTCTGCTTTGTGACACTGAGGTGGTTGTCTCAAGTGTTTTGCTGTTGGCTCAGAATTGTTTGTTCCCTCCCTGTTGCAGAGATGGGCTGTGAACAAGTGTTTCCTGGTGTCTGTGTCCCACTGCTGCAGCCTGAAGTCAAGAGAGTTACAAGGACATTATTTTTCCACACCTTTCCTGGCTCACACTTCCCCAAAAGGCTTCCATAGATATTACTAGGTGATCTTCATCAGCAGGGTCTACTTCAGGGCAGAAAATACAGAAAATACCGTACACCAGGCATATCCTGGGCTGGTCCCCAGCAGCGTGGGCAGCAGGGCAGGGAGGGGATCCTGCCCCTCTGCTCCACCCCAGGGAGACCCCCCTGAGTGCTGGGGCAGCTCTGGAGTCCTCAGCACAGCAGAGCCATGGAGCTGGTGGAGCGGGGCCAGAGGAGGCCCCAGCAATGGTGGGAGGGCTGGAAGCCTCTGCTGGGAGAGTTGGGCTTGGTCAGCCTGGAGAAGAGAAGGCTCCAGGGAGACCTTGTGGTGGCCTTGCAGGACTTCAAGGGGCCTGTCAGAAAGATGGGGAGGGACTTTTGCTCAGGGCCTGTTGGGACAGGACAAGGGGGGCTGGTTTGAAACTGCAAGAGGGAGATTTAGACTAGAGAGAAGGAAGAAATTGTTGGTGCTGAGGGTGGTGAGAGCCTGTGCCAGGTTGCCCAGAGAGGTGGTGGCTGCCCCATGCCTGGAACCGTTGCAGGGGAGGTTGTTTGGGGCTCTGAGCAACCTGCTCTAATTGCAGATGTTGGACTAGATGACCTTGAAAGGTCCCTTTCCACCCAAACCATTCCATGATTCTTTAAAAGCATGGTATGAGAACTGGAGCAACCTGGAGATGCTAAACTTAAAATACCAGAGTGAGCCAGCTCAGCTGTCAAAGTGGAAGGGGGAATCTTCTAGCAAGATGTGACCTTAAGACCTCTCCCAAAGGAGCAGGAGGCTTTTCCACTTGTTGGTGTGTCTGTTCCTATCTGAGTGGCAGAAATGAAACTCTTCATGGTTCCTTCTTGAAGCATGAACAGTTGCTATAACCAGGGCAGCTTTTCATCCTTGGTTCCACCAGCTTCAATCCTAATCCCTTTGAATGAAGCCCCTAAAGCAGGTGTCCCTGCATTCCCATAAATTATCTGCTGTCCACAGGACTTTCACTAGTGAGTAAGCATCTTGTCCCTATTTAATGAGCCAATAAATGCCATCTATATTGTCAGGGCTGCCAAAGATTGTGTTTTACAGGATCTTTTCCAGTTGAAGCCTGAGCTTGTTGGAGTCTTGAGCATGTTGAACCAGAGCTGGTGGTTTCCTGAGGAGAAATATAAGAAGCCAGGTTGGAAAAACTGATGCTACTTAAGCTTCTACTTTGGTGTAACTCCAGTGCTGAGATATTACAGGCCTTGCTGGGCATGGTTATGAGCAAACCCTTGGGGAAAAACACTTTGTAGGTCAGAAGAGTGAGTCTACCTCTGTTTCCTTGTCTTGGGTGAAGTATTTTGGCACAAGCAAGGGCCTCATCACTTCTGTCAGGCTGTCAGCGTGGCTCTTCTGAGGTACTCAGAGGAAAGATTGAATGAAAATGGATGTTAATGAGCTGTTCAGGCTATTTTCATAGTCATGGGTTTCCACAAGGCAGTTAGTGAAGTGTTAATCATTTGATTACTGGTTGTTGTAGATAAGGGAGTAAGTGGTCCCTTTTTGTCCATGCTGGAGAGGAAAGAGCAGTGGGCAGCGGGCGTGAAAACTCCTGTTTGGGTGGGTTATTGACTGGAACAAACCCCCTTTGCTCTGATGACATCTGGGCTGTGACAAAATTCCATCTCCTATCTGCTTCTCACTGGCAAGGGCTCAACTGCTTGTGAAGCTCAGATCATTTGGGGCGTTGCTTGAGATGCATATTCATCCATTTTTATTAGAAGCCATTAAAAAATTTCATCTGTGGCTGGAGCCAGGGAGAAGATCTGAATTTTTTTTTTGCCTGAGTGACAAACAGCTTTAGTGGAGTCTAATGTTTGAAGCCTTAAGGAGCTGCAGATTTCACTGATTTCCTAAATACATAGAGTTGATATTTTTTAATAACTCTTTAGAATCCTTGAGGAAAATCACACTGTGCCCTCTGAAAGGAAAAGATTGAGTGAACAGCAACACATGTGAAATCCAGGATTGTTGCATCTTCTTGGGTGGGGCTTGGAGCAACCTGCTCTAGTGGGAGGTGTTGGAAGGAGTTGGAATGAGGTGATCTCTAAGGTCCCTTCCAACCCAAACCATTCTAGGATTCTCTGATTTATTTTTTTAATATACTTAGTGGTTAAAATGGCATGACTGTGAAAACAGATTTGCTTCCTTCCTTTGTGCCCCTGTTATTGTAGCATGTGAGAAGAAGCCACAACTGAGATGAGCCATTCACAGAATAGCTTTGTGTGTGCTCATCTGCTGGGTAGGTGTCATTCCTTGTTAGATCACGCTCCTTCACTCCACTCTGTTGCTTCCCTCCCTGCTGTTCTGCACCAGACAGGCATAAATATTCATGCTCCCTTCCTGCCATCCATTTAGGCATGTATACCTAGCTTATGGGCTGCTCTGGTTTGTTAAATGCAGGCTTTTTTTAACACCCAAGGCTGCCTAGTGAGCTAAAAGGCTGATGTCACAGCTCCTGGTTTGTGAAGTCGCTGGGAACTGCAGAAATATCGAAGCATAAAAAGATTTTACTTGGAAATTCTTTCCTCACAAGAGTCGACCAAAGTTCAAGGTGCTTGATTGTTATATGGTAAAAAAATTCAGATTTCCTCCACGGTAAAATTCTGGCCCTGCTGCTTCATATTTAATTGTAATAAGGAGTTTTTGCACCTTGAGCAGATGCTCGGCTGTAATAAAACTGTCTTGGCTTGCCTCTCTTTGGATAGAGGCTCTTTAAGAACTAAGGAAATCAGGTTTACAATGAGAAAATAAATAACTTTTGTTCAGTATCTTTCAGTACTTTAAAATACTCAGGGCCCTGAGCAGAGGGGAGGGGAAAGGGTGTTTCTGACCAGTGACATCATGGTCATTTCACTGGTTCATTGATCAGATGCTTTGTCATTCAATTCATCACCATTTTTTGCTCTCCTTGTTCTTAACTGGGGCAATGCTATTACTGTTCATCTGGAAGGTGTTAAAATGTGTGTTTTAAAAAAATACATTTATTTTTAAGAGGATCAACACCCCCTGAGCACCTTCCCCCAACAGGAGGTAGATGATGAGCAGCACATCTTAACCTGAGCCAGAGGCTTGGGCACTGATATTAAATCACACTATGAATTTGGGACTTCAGAGCTTCTAAAAATGTGAAGATTCTGTGTAGTGTCCAAATACTGCATCATGGGATGAAAAAACTTAATACTTGATATGCTTCAGGATGACCTCAGGCTTCTGAGGTGCATTTTAGCATCTATTTGTGTTTTACTGTCTTGCTTGGTTGCTCTGCAATTTGGGGAGGAAAAGGCTGAGAGGAGGTGGTGGAGAAGGGTGGTGTTGATGGCAGCTTGAGCTTCCTTCTTCCCTCACCTCCAGTTGTAAGAGGTTACTAAATGGAGATACTGTTTTGGAGGAAACACCACTCTAAGGAGACAGTCAGTCCTTAGGCTTCTGCTCCCTGTGAATTTGAATCAGAAGAAGACTGTTGCCCTAAATCTGCTACGTTATGGTGCCAGTTTCATCATAGAATGGTTTGGGTTGGAAGGGACCATAAAGATTATATAGTTCCAACCCCCTGCCATGGGCAGGGACACCTCCCACTAGACCAGGTTGCTCAAGGCCCCATCCAACCTGGCCTTGAACACATCCAAGGATGGATCATCCCCAGCATCCTTGGGCAACCTGTGCCAGTGTCCAACCACCCTCAGAGAGAAGAACTTCTTCCTAATTTCTCATCGAAATCTCTCCTTTCGGATGCCTTTTGCAGACCTGTAATTTCTGATTTTGATAATTATTTGGATTACTGAATAGCACGATAGAAACATCAGTGTATTGTACAGATTTGTGGATGGATAGAATCATAGAATCATTTAGTTTAGAAAAGACCTCCAGGATCAAGTCCAACCTTCATCCCAACATCTCCCTGACCCCTAGCCCATGTCCTGAAGTGCCACATCTACTCATTTTTTGAACCCCTCTAGGGATGGTGACTCCACCACCTCCCTGGGCAGCCTGTCCCAGTCCCTGACCACTCTTCCAGTAAAGAACTTCTTCCTAATGTCCAATCTAAACCTCCCCTGGCACAACTTGAGGCCGTCACCTCTTGTCCTGTCAAGATAACATCTGTTCTCCAATGCAGGGTGTGTCCTGGGAACAGTCACTCCTTTACCTACCCTGCTTTGTGAGGACAAGCCAAGGATGCTCCAGTTCAAAGCTATAGATTACTGGCAATCCCCGAGGCCAAAAGAATTGATCCAGGACTGGATCAAACAGTTGTCAATAGTGCTTTTAATTAAGGAAGAAAAAACCTGCTCTGTTGTGGGTGGTGACCTGAAAAGAAATTGCAGATTGGCAGGGATTCATTGGCCTCAAAAGGTCTCCTCCAGCTGCCTGACACTGGTATTGATCATGGCAGCCTTACTACAATTACTTCTCGGCGTAGGATGCCATCAAACCTCCACAAACTGCCAAAAACCCCCTTCCTGAATCTGTTCCTCTGTTGTCTATCCTCCTTCCAGTCACACACAAACTGGTGGCCACTGCCAGTAGTGTCTTTGCTGCTGGTTTTTGCTCCCTTGTTCACAAAGCAGCTGCTGCTTTCCTGCACCACTGCCCGTCTGTCGTTCACTGGGAGCAGAGGACTTGAGATGGGAGGTTTGTGGACTTGGCTCATCTGCTGTTAAGTTCTTATAGAATGTTTGAGGCTGGAAGGGACCTCTAGCGGTCATCTGGTCCACCCTCCCTCCACCAGCAGGGACATCTCTACCTAGGGCAGGCTGCTCAGAGCCCCATCCAGCCTCCCCTTGAAGGACTCCAGGGATGGGGCCTCCACCCCCTCTCTGGGCAGCCCCTTCCACTGATTATCACCCTCAGGTTAAAGAGCTTTTTGCTAATATCCAGTCTAAATCTCTCCTTTCCCAGCTTAAAACCATCACTTCTTGTCCTATCATTACAAACCCTTCTGAATAGACCTTCCCCTGCCTTCCTGTAGCCCCTTCAGGTTCTGAAAGGTCACTCTAAGGTCCCCCCGGAGCCTCCTCTTCTCCAGAGAAGGACTTTGACTTATTTCTCTTGTGTTTTGGAAGTGTCCTTGTGATGGACCAAAATTTCTACTCAAGTGCCAAAGAAATATTGATGTTTTTGCATCAACAAGTCACCTGCAGATCTTCCCTGGCCCGTGGCTCCCGTGAGGAGCAATGTAGCTGCACATTTCCTTTGCCAAAGAAGTTGTGACTAAAATAGAAGTGACAAGACCTCTGGAAGTGTGTTAAATGGACCTTCTAGTTGGAGTAGGCTTGTTCCTCAAGGCTCCCTATGCTTCACTCACTCTGAGGTTGATGGATTCACTGTAGGTGCTTGAGTTTCCTTTGCCTGATCTCAAGGCAAAGCTGTTTGTTCTATTTTGAAGTAATATAAACAACATAAGCAATTAAAATCAAGGTGAGTCACCTCTGCTCTCTGGGATAAATGAAATAAAACATATTTTGGGTAGAAAATGATGGAGCATCTCTTCAATTACCAGAATTATTTACAACAAAACTGCTCCGTATTTTTCTAGGTCTCATTTGTTTTCCTGTAACTTCCTAAACAGAATCTTAAATTCCTTCTGAACGAAGCAAATCCGTTTAAAAGGACAAGAGTGGAATTTATAACCTAGATCTTTAACTAGGCTGGGAATAAATTCCCTTAAAAGGGGCCTTTGGAACCATTTTGTTTGTACATAAAGGGGCCATTGCTGCTTGGGAATAATGCAAGAACTGCTGAAGTAGCAGCAAAGCCACTTGCACAATTTTTGTAGTGTTAACAGCACAAACTGGTTTTATTTCCTGGAATCAATGGGGGCAGCAGTTCCATTCCAGTAACCAGGCTGGGAGGGCATCCTCCAGCCAGCTTTGAAAAACATGCTTTGAAAATCTCTGATAAATGGGCATTTAATATTGCCCTTGTCTCTAAAAAAAAAAATAAATATCTATAGCCATGCTTTTTAAATTAAAAATAACATTTTTTTTTTCAAAGTTACTTGCAGAGAGTGGGGCTGTGGATGTATTTCAAGGTTTATTCTTTGCAGGCTTTCTACTGATATTTTCTTCTGGAATTTTATTTTTATTTATTGGGGATTTAAAAAGAAGTGGCTCAGATGGTCCTTTGGTCTGGTCTCATCTGGCATCCTGCATCAGCAAAGAAATGGCAGAATAGGAGGTTTTACAGTAGAGCAGAAATGGAATCAATGGGGGGAAAAAACCCTTCAGGGTAAAAAAATTCCTTTAATTAGAGCAAGGGGGTCATCTCTGCCTTCTGTGACCAGACTTGATGCTGTCCTCACAGGTCCTTGGCTGGAGAAACTTCACCTTACTGCCCATTCATTAGCTGAACACAGTCCCCTGGCTCTGGCAGTGTCTTCAGGATAATGAATGAGTTTTGTTTCTTGCCTTGGGGGAACTGGGTAAAATTTCCATAGCTTGACAGTGAAGAGCAGAGGAGGATTTTTTTTATATATATATTTTAAAAAAGAAGATGCTTTAATCACTTCAATTCAGCATTTCTGTTTTAAGACTGACATACCTAAAAATATTTTTGATTAGTGGCTCATGCAGATCATTTTAAGTCAACTGTGAGCATCCTCCTTTTAAAATAAAAATCTAAACCCAGTTTTCCTGCATTCATAATTCAATCTGTTTTTAGTAATGCTTTTTTTCCTCTGGTTGCCTTGGGTTGGTTTTTCCAGGTCTGGGCTGGCAAGTTCTCTGATCCTGAGCATTAAATCTTTGAGTTTCAGCCACTCTTTTAAGCATTTGGTCTGAAATCCCAGCAAATTTGAGCAGGAAACCTGGTGTGAGGCTGGTAGGTGGAAGATCTTGGAGCTGTAGCTTTTGACAGGACTCCTGGGGTGGTGTCAGGGCATCAGAAGTGGGGACAGGACAGGGTTTGACTTTTCAGTAAGAAAAAAATACTGTTCCTTGTCAGCATCTCAGTTACTGCTGGATGAGTCCAGTCAAGGAAAACCTTCCAGTGAGGATTTGGAGGGGAGCTTCCCTGGGAAAGAAAGTTGCAATGTCACTGGGATTCATCCTTCACCCAGATCTTGAAGGAATCTTGCAAAGGGCAGGTGAAATTTTGGGGTTGTGCTGTGATTGATCTGTATTGGTTGTCTTCATCTTCCTCCCTTAAGCTTTCAGCAGGTTGGATCTCTATGAATCAAGCCTGCCTCTGAGAACTGGGGGAGGTCAAGTGGAATTTGCCAACTTTACAATGAAAAGTGCCAGTAGATTGATTATTTTAAGGATTATTTTGCTTTGCAGATTGGGTTTGGGGGGAGGTTTTATTGCTGATGGTTTGAAAGTGTTAAAGAACGACGAGTACAAACTTGGGGATTTATGTGTGACTTTCCTGGAAGAATCCTTGGACAAAATGTGAATCTCCAGTATAAAAAGAGGCAAGAACATGAACTGGGGATCCTGCTTCTCATGCAGTAGTAGAAGTGTCACGATCCCAATTACTTTTCCTTTGTAGGTCACTCTTTAACTGTTGCCTGAGCCCTTTGCAGCCTCTGCCTGCCAAGGGGTGACCTTCTAATCTCTTGCTGGCCTGGAGATGATTTGTATTATCTAATGGGTCTCTCCCACCCCTGGCTCTTGTGCCAGTCTCCCCAGCGACTCATTAGGGCACTGTGTGGAGTGCTGCTGGCAAAGCTTCACACGCTGGGGTGGAGGAGCTGCTGGTACCCACCATTAATCAATGTCATTAATGGGGCTTGGTGGTGGACGTAGACATCTCCAGCACGTGAAACCCCAGGAGCAGGACGAGGCAGCTTCCAAGAATCAGATGAATGACCTTGAAATCTCTCCAGTGGCTGCTGTCGGATCAAAGTTGCTGGAACCAGGAGATTAGGGTATTGATTTCAGCTGGCAGATGAATGCTCTTTCTGAAATAAGTGCTAGGCAGTTGCTCAAGGCTCCCAGACAAAGGGGATCGATCAGGTTGACTCAATTAGCTGGTGAAGGCTTTGAATCTGGGCCCTCAGACTTAATGATGATTTCGCTGATAGGAGCTTCACAAGTTTCCCCATCTTTCCACTCAATTTTGTCTCTTGGCTACTTTGCTGCCACTGATTTAGTTGCTCATTTAGGAGGATGTTAATATTTGGGGCATCTGCTTGTGTTTCTGTGCTCAACCAGTGACCAGCCAGTTCCCAGTTTTATAGAACAGAACAGCCCATGTCTCCCTGCCCCATAACACATTAAATCATTGCAGCTTATCTGAATTAATGTGGATCAATGCTTCCACTCCCCGCCTTCCACAGCCAAACACTTCTCTGCTCACCCCCCAGCCTCCCAGACAAAAAGCCCCAGGCAGGCTCTGCAGCCTCTGTCACCGTGTGCTCTCCAGCTTTGGGGTCAGGAGGGTGAGGAGCTTGCTCAGGATGGGAGCCCCCTGTGATCTCTAGCTCCACATTCTTCCCAGAGCTGCTACAGCTGAAGAAAACCATCTGAGCAAGGCAGATACAAGCTTTAAAATTCCCATTGGAGCTGCTTGCCTTCCCATCTGGGAGTGTACATGGATAATCCGTGTGCTTAAGCTGTGGTGTGTGAGCCACAGCTGTGTGCTGGAGAGCTGGGGATTGTGGATTTTGTTTTCCTTCAATCAAAAGCTTGAAGGAGCAGAAAACTCATCTGTGAAGCCCCTGCTGCTGCTGCTGTTCAGCCACGTACTGACAGAAGAGCTTCCAAAATGGATGTTGAGGTGCAGTGCTGGAACAAATGGGTTCTTTCGTTAATCACTTATTTTCTCAGCCTCCCTCCACTTAAAAACTAAATATCTGGGATGCCTTGCATGTAAATTCCTCCAGTGGAATGACACCTGACAACTCTGGGAGCCAAGGAAGGGAGGAAAAGCCCTTGCCCAGCCAAAGGGGTGATTTCAGCATTTAATTACAATTGCTTTTAAAGTTACATGTCTCTTCAGGTAGGGCTTTGTTTGGACTCAGCTTTTAGCTGTTAGCTGTTGATCTACAGAAAGAAAAGAAGCTGGTGACCACCTTTCCATTTCTCCATGACTTCTCTGCTGTCCATCACCTTTCAATTACTGTGTGATCTGTACAAACTGCCTTTTTCCTTGCCAAAAACCTCCTTCTCCACTCCTGAATGGAGTCTTTTTCCTCCTGTGAAGCTGCTGTGGGTGTGTCCAGCACAACCTCCCCCCCTCGCTGCATTTCCTCCCCCACCTTTACTCCTCCAAGGATAATGGGAACATTTCCTTTCCAGTCCCAGCAGCATACCAGAAATATTTTGGCCCAGAGGATGTTCCTGCATCGCTGACTAATGCTGCCCTGGCCATCTTGGACGTTTTTCCAAGAGATTAAATGAACCCACTAGATTTAAAAACCAACTTAATGAAACCAGGCTGAAATCTTGCCTGTCTTAGCAGTTCCCTTTGGTGAAAAGCCCCAGATTACTTGGCAGGTCGGTTGTGATGGGTGTTTGGAGCAGCTGGTGGTTCTTGTGTTGCCTTGTGCTCCTTCCCCCCTGCAGAGCTGCGTTTTTCTCTGTGATTCTCAAGATTATTTTGAATTCTGATTCTACTCTGGCTTGCTTGCAATCAGCCTCAAGTTAATGTCTTCTGTGAATTTGATAAGCAGAGAGCCAGGGAGACAGAAACAAGTGAAAATAGGGAACAAAAGGGGCTTCAAACTCTCCTGCAGACCCTCACTTGATAAACTGGTTCTCTTTTTTTTTTTTTGCAATGTTCTTTATTATTGCATTTTAATCTATTTTTTGAAGTCGTGCACTTAATGTGCTGTTATGACCTTCCAAGTAAACTGATTTAAGACCAAAACTCTGCCCTGGGAGGGGAGAAACATCAGCTGATTCTTTCTGCCTTTGTGTGGTAGCTGCATGATGAGATTTCCCTTTGTAAGGAGTTGTCCTGACTGGAAATTTAGTTTCAGTGTTGTGTGAATTGATAGAATGGTTTGGGTTGGAAGGGACCTCAAAGATCATCTAGTTCCAACCCCCCTGCCATGGGAAGAGCACCTCCCACTAGAGCAAGTGGTTGTTATGGGTTCTGTCATAAATACAGTTAGTGTGTTTAAGTACAAGGCGTCCTCAGAGAATCATACATTAGTAGAATAATTTGGGGTTGTAAGGGACCTTTCAAGGTCACCTCCTCCAATCCCCTACACTGAGCAGGGACATCTGCAACTAGAGCAGGTTGCTCAGAGCTCAACCTCCCCTGCAATGGTTCCAGGGATGGGGCAGCCACCACCTCTCTGGGCAACCTCAAACAGGCTCTCACCACCCTCAGCAGAAGGTCTCCCCAGAGTGGAGCAGACGGGCAGGATCCCCTCCCTGCCCTGCAGCCCACAAGGACATTGACTTCTGGGCTGTGAGTGCACAGGGCTGGCTCAGCTCCAGTTTCTCACTCCCCCACAACATCCTTCTCCTCAGGGCTGCCCTCCAGCCCTTCATCCCCAGCCTGGGCTGATACTGGGCATTGCCCCAGTCGAGTTGCAGGACCTTGCTCTTGCCCTTGTTGAACCTCATGAAGTTCACATGGGCCCACTTAGAATCATAGAATTGTCAGGGTTGGGAGGGACCTTCAAGATCATCTTGTTCCAACCCCCTGCCATGGCCAGGGACACCTCCCACTACATCAGTTGCTCACAGCCCCAGCCAGATTGGCCTTCCAAATGTCCAGAGATGGGGCTTCCAGCACCTCTCTGGGCAACCTGGGCCAGTATCTCACCAATGGTTTGGTGAGCACTTCTCCAGCTTGTCCAGGTTCCTCTGCATGGATCCCATCCCTCAGGCTTGCCATCCACACCACTCAGCTTGAGGTCATTTGTAAATTTGCTGAGGGTGCCTCAATCCCTCTGCCCACATCACTGGTGACCATATTGATCATCACTGTTTAAAACCACGTGTGATGGTGCCCTAGCAATGAGTAGCCTGGGGGCCTGTCCCGTGCCTCTGTATGGGAGAGATGTGATCTACATGATTGAGAGATTGAGAGTTGGGAGGTGAGAAATTGAATGAAGTATAACAAGGGCAAGCGTAGAGTCTGCATCTGGGCAGGAACAACCCCAGGGACCAGTATAGGTTGGGGACTGAGCTGTTGGAGAGCAGTGTAGGAGAGAGGGACCTGGGGGTCCTGGTGGACAGCAGGGTGACCATGAGCCAGCAATGGGCCCTTGTGGCCAAGAAGGCCAAGGGCAGCCTGGGGTGGATCAGAAGGGGGGTGGTTAGTAGGTGGAGAGAGGTTCTCCTGTCCCTCTGCTCTGCCCTGGGGAGACCCCAGCTGGAATGTTGTGTCCAGGTCTGGGCCCCTCAGGTCAAGAAGGACACGGAACTGCTGGAGAGAGTCCAGCACAGAGCCCCAGAGATGCTGGAGGGAGTGGAACATCTCCCTGGTGAGGAAAGGCTGAGGGAGCTGGGGCTCTTGAGCTTGGAGAAGAGGAGACTGAGGAGTGACCCATTAATGTTTATAAATGTGTAAAGGGAGAGTGTCAGGAGGGTGGAGCCAGGCTCTTTTTGGTGGTGTCTAATGATAGGACAAGGGGCAATGGGTGTAAGTTGGACCAGAGGAGGTTCCACCTAAATATGAGAAGAAACTTCTTCATGGTGAGGGTGTTGGAGCCTAGCCCAGGCTGCCCAGGGAGGTTGTGGAGTCTCCTTCTCTGGAGACATTTAAAGCCCCCCTGGATGTGTTCCTGTGTGACCTGCTCTGGGTGACCCTGCTCTGGCAGGGGGGTTGGTAGATGATCTTTTGAGGTCCTTTCCAATCCCTGACATTCCGTGATTGACAACAGATTAATTTCTCTGGGGTTTTGTGCTTTATTCAAGCTCTCTGCAGCAGGGCTCACAGCAGCACAGCTTCCACAGGAGTGCAGCCCATGCACCCATATCACTTTGGTGAGCAACAGATGGTGTATGAATCCCAAAGTGATTCATCCAGCTCTTTTTTTTTGTGAGGCTGGGGATGGTTTGTGCCATGGGAGAGGTGAGATGGGGCTGGGTTTTAGGAGCAGCTCTTAAAGGGGGAATTTAAAGCCTGTAACCCTCTGGACAAGGCACCTGGTTTATATTATTCCAACTTGTGGATTTCTGAAGAGAAGCTTCATGGACTTTTAATTATAGATCCAGTGGGGATTGTGTCCTCTCACATCTGCCAGGGTTTTTAAATCAAGTTGCGTGGGGTTTTTTTAAGGAGAAATGGTGATGCCTCAGTAGTCATGGTGGAATTAAAGCTGTTTGTGCTTGGTCTTAATACTACCTTGATCTAGTGCCTGTTGACATCTGTTTGGAGAAGAAATGTCAGAGAACTAAGGTGCATAAAGACACTATCCAAATGTTGGTTGAAGCAGATACTTAAATAGAAGTCAGCCAAGCAGCACCTTATTTTTCCCCTGTCTTTGTGTAATGATTGGGAGAAGGGTGGGGAAGCTCAGGGAATGTGGGGAAAAACAATTATTCAGATTTTATGGTTTCTAGACAGACCCTCCAAGACGTCCTGGTGTATAGTGGGAAGGGAAATGATTTGCCACAAGACTTCAGTGTTCTTCAGGGGTTGTGATTTACCTGAGCAAATGATTTCAGGGGTTTGACTTAATTTGGGTTGTTCAGCCTGGGGAAGAGAAGGCGCTTGGGGAGACCTCTTTGCAGACTTCCAGTATCTGAAGGGGGCAACAAGAGAGCTGGGGAGGGACTTCTTACAAGGGCTTGTAGTGGTAAGACAAGGGGTGATGGGTTCAAACCTAGAGGGGAGATTTAGATTGGAAATGAGCAGGAATTTCTTCACTGTGAGGGTGGTGAGACACTGGCCCAGGTTGCCCAGGGAATTTGTGGATGCTCCATCCCTGGAGGTGTTCAAGGCCAGGTTGGATGGGGCTTTGAGCAACCTGGTGTAGTGGGAGGTGTCCCTTGCCCATGGCAGGGGTTGGAAGGAGATGATCTTCAAGGTCCCTCCAATCCAAACCATTCTATGATGCTATGATCACCTCCTCTAAAAAATTAGATGTGACCTTTTGCATCAGTGGGGAAAAACCAGCTTGTTTGTGGTGCCACAAACCCCTTACTGGGATTTACAGCGTGTGCTGCAGTGGGAACCTACTGGGTTTGCTCCTGGTTGTCTCTTGAGGATTGTCTCTGGGTCTGGAATGAATCCCTCCTCCTCTCCCAGCCTCCAGCTGTTTGTCCTGCACCAGCTTGTGCTGTTTGTTTTCTGAGGCATCTCTGGGGCCCTGGGACAAATTTGAAGAAGGGATTCAGGAATCCTGCCCATCTGAGATGTGTCGCTTCCAAAAACCTCCTCACTGAAGGGAATATTTGTTCTACCTTTGCAGAGGCAGCTTTTGAACTTCGTGGGAAACCTGATTTTGCCTGTGGAGCAGAATGTGTTGCCAATCCACAGGGGAATTCACGTTTTGATTGGGGAAAATCTTTTTCTCAAAGGCTGTTGAGTGGGTTTAGCACTTCTACAGAGTTACCCAACAGCTCTGGGAGGGTATTTGAAGAACACAAGCTTTGGTTGGTGCACATTTAACTGCCATTTTTCCCTACCTGTGATGTTTGGTGGCCAGGAGAATTCATGCAGCTCTTCTCCCTCTGCCAGATGGGGCAGATTCCACTTGCATGGAGAAGAAAGCAAAGGGATGTGATGTATTCTTGAGTAACTTTAGTTATTTCCTAAATTCTTTGTCTACAATTAAGTATCCTGGGCTGCATCAAAAGAAGTGTGGGCAGCAGGGCAGGGAGGGGATCCTGCCCCTCTGCTCCCTTCTGGGGAGACCCCCCTGCAGGGCTGGGGCAGCTCTGGAGTCCTCAGCACAGCAGAGCCATGGAGCTGGTGGAGCGGGGCCAGAGGAGGCCCCAGCAATGGTGGGAGGGCTGGAAGGCTGTGGTGGGAGGCCAGGCTGGGAGAGTTGGGTTTGTTGAGGCTGGAGAAGAGAAGGCTCCAGGGAGACCTTCTGGGCCTTGCAGGACTTCAAGGAGCCTGTCAGAAAGGGGGAAGGACTTTTGAGCAGGGCCTGTTGGGACAGGACAAGGGGGATGGTTTAAACTAAAAGAGGGAGATTTAGGCTAGGGAGAAGGAGAAATTGTTGATGCTGAGGGTGGTGAGAGCCTGTGCCAGGTTGCCCAGAGAGGTGGTGGCTGCCCCATCCCTGGCACCATTGCAGGGGAGGTTGGGGGGGCAGCTTGGAGCAACCTGCTCTAGCTGCAGATGTCCCTGCTCAGTGTAGGGGGTTGAACTAGATGACCTTGAAAGGTCTCTTCCAACACAAAACATTTTAAGTACTCTTTGTAGAATCACAAACATTGATGTGAGAGGTTGAGATGTTCCAGTTCCTGCATATTTTGCAGGTGGAAAAGGCACAGAGTAGGAGGCAGTTGTTTGTTGAGTCTGAGTTAGGCTTTGTCCCAGCTCAGCTCTACCTTTGATCTTACAGGAGCAGAAAACAACTGTTGTGACAATGGCTTTAAAATGAACTCCATGTTACTTGTCTTTTAAGGACAGTGAGATTACAGGGTGGTCTGACACCTGCTGGAATGTCAGGATACACACAGGTCACGTTGATCTCAGTTATTAAATGAGAATGTTGCCATAGTTGGACATAGTTTGTGGTTTAACCTGGCCAAGCTGAGTGGAATTTACAGAGGATCACAACTGGCAAGTCCAGTTGGCTCCTATCAGCTGAGGTTGTTTTAAGGCTCCACATCCCTCCCCTCTACAAACCACATCCCTCACTTGCTGCATGTTCATAGGATGGGTTGGGTTGGAAGGGACCTCAAAGATCATCTAGTTCTAACCCCCCCTGCCATGGGCAGGGACACCTCCCACTAGAGCAGGTTGCCCATGAGTGAGAAGAGCTGTCTTGTGTCTAAGGATTTGTTGTAGGGGTTGTAAGACCTACTACATCTGTTTCTTTAGTTCAACTCAAATTCCTGAAGGACTTGGGAGAAACTGGAGTGATCAAATTATATCAGGGTGGTGAGACCCTGGCACAGGTTGCCCAGGGGTGGATGCTCCATCCCTGGAGGTGTTCAAGACCAGGTTAGATGGAGCTTTGAGCAACCTGGTCTAGTGGGAGGTGTCCCTGCCCATGGCAGGGGGGTTGGAATGATATGAGCTTTAAGATCCTTTCCAACTTCAACCATTCTATAATTCTATGATTCCAATTTTTGTCTTGAATCACAAAATGTTTGAGAATAAAGCTGGTGCTCAGAAATAACACAGGAGCCAAACTTTTCCAGAGAAGATGTGCCTGCTCATGACGTGGCAATTAGAAAGTCAAATAACTGCCCTTTGCCTTGTAGGAAGTTCACTCACACTGCACAGATGTGTTGGGACACAGAGTAAAACTCCTTCTGAAATCTGTTTTAAATCTTAAAAACTTGCGCTGAAATTGTTCTTTAAATCTTTTTGTGTTTTTTTTTTCTTCTTTTAGTGGGGAAGACTTCCTTGATCACCAGGTTCATGTACGACAGCTTTGACAACACCTACCAGGTAAATTCATCCTGATTCTTGTCTCCTGTAAGGCCCCTCTGCTGCCGTGGCTTGTGTTGGAGGAAGAACCCCTTTGATGGCAGTGGAGAAGAGTTGATCCACCCACCAAACTCCTACCTGTAAAACCTTTAAGCTTTAGATTTTGATAACCTTTTAGAACCACATTTCAGTGCTGGATTCTTCTCCAGCCTTGCAGCAGGATGAGCTGGGCTTCCAAAGGATGGAATTCTGGGAATACCCAACAAGTTAAACCTACCAGGTGGTTTTTTTTCCCCACCATTTTCTACCAGACCTTCACAGATCTAATGTTTCTGTGGGGAAAATGTAGCTCTTAAAGAAAGAAGTGAACTGAGCTGTGAGAGATTCTTCAGTGGGGTGGTTGAGGTTCTGCAGTGGGGTGGTTGAGGTTCTGCAGTGGGGTAGTTGAGGTTCTGCAGTGGGATGATCAAGGACTCCTAGAGCAGAAAGCACTGGAGAGGAAGGCTGGGTGTGCTTTAGGATGTTATTTTATGCTTTCTGCTGGAACAAAGACCACAAAACTCATTGTTACACATGTCCCCATCCTCTGACTGCTTGTTTCTGTGTATTTTATTTATTAAAACAAGATTTGGTGGGACTTAAGCAGCAGCTGTTTTCTAATGGATCAAAACTAGAGGAGGGGAGATTGAGATGAGATGTTAGGAAGAAGTTGTTGCCCAGGAGGGTGGGGAGACACTGGCCCCGGTTGCCCAGAGAGGTGCTGGAAGCCCCATGGCTGGACATTTGGAAGGCCAGGCTGGCTGGGGCTGTGAGCACCTGATGTAGTGGGAGGTGTCCCTGCCCATGGCAGGGGGGTTGGAACCAGGTGATCTTTAAGGTCCCTTCCAACCCTGACAATTCTATGATTCTAATGGGCCCTGCAGCTCCTCACTGCTTGGTGTTTGGTGAGAAGGCAGCTCAAGTTGACACAAGCTGAGTTCCAAATTCAAGGAGAGCAATTGTTGTTGCCCAATCCCCGAATTCAGGATGAGCCAGAAAAGGTGCCAAGCTATAAAAGTACCTCAGTTCCATAAAGGGTGTCTTCTCCAAGCAGAACATGTTTCATGACTTGGTTACAGTTGGTGAAGACACTAAGCTGAAAAATCTGTTCCCTGATGAACGTGAAGGGTTTTTAGGGGGGTGGGAGGAGGAGGTCATGGGGAAAAAAAAACCCAAACCTCTGTGACTCTTCTGTTGCTTGGTGTCTGTCCAAGGACCTCATTTAAATCTTACCCCTTAACAATTTCCTTCCTGCCTCTCAGCACTTCCTCAGGGCTGCTGCTGGGCAAGCTGCAGAATGAGATGCAAGTTCTCCCTCAACTATGGGAGAAGAGAAGCTTCAGTGGTGTGGGAGGGCTGGAGCACACATCCCTGCTCCCAAGGGAGCAAACATCCTTTTGGATTCTTCCCACTGTAATTACATGGATGTGTGAGTGCAGTTCTTTTATTTAATCTTGGTGCTTTTTCTCCCCCCCAGTGTTTTCCTTTCAGGTCTGCTCCTTTTCTCTGTGGAGCTTACGTCCTAGTTCTTTCTTGGAGAGGTTTGACCCTCTGTGCTTTACTCTAATAGAGTTGTCTCCATGGGAAGCTGCTCTGACATAATCTGCTAAATGATTGCAAAATAAATGAGTGGGACTTCAAACAGTGAGAAATCTGAAGGGCTTCCAAGATAGCTTCCATCTAGGTTGGGTGTTCCTGGACTTGGTAGAGTGTCATTCATCCTCTCTTTTACTGAAGTCATGGCTGAGGTAGGCACCATGTCTTATTTTCCTGTAGCTGGAAGAAAGGATGACTCATAAAAGCTCCAGTGCTGGCCAAAAATCATTCCACATGTTGGTGTCAAACCATTTCTTGATGCCCAGGATTACGTAGAGACCTCTGAAAGCCACGTGCTGGAATAATAACACACATCAAACCACATACGTGGGGAACTGTGGCTGTGGGTTGGGTGATTTACTCCTGGACTCTTCTGATAAATTTTGAATGCACATTTTCTGGAAGCTGCCACAGCCTGTCATTTGAACAAGGGGGGTTTTTTTGTGTGTTCAGTTGGTAAAAATAGAAAGCTGTCGTTGAATAAAATCTGGGCTGTGCTTTAGTTTTTCTTTGGCTTGCTGCTAGATCAGAGGAATCCAGCTCTTTCCCCCAGAGCTTCTTAATCAACTCTTTTCATGAAAGGAGCATTTGTGAATCAAACAAGAGCTGGCTGCCCTGTGTCAAGGAAACCCAAATACCTGAAATAAAACGATGCTGTTGGTGGTGATGGGTTCTAGCAGGAGTGATTCATCTCCATGATGTACTGGGGAAGATTTTCCTTGTTCTGTGGCACCAAAGGTGATGTATAATGAAAGACCAACGTTGGTAAATGTGGTGATTCTCTGTGTGTCATGCAGGAGGAGAATTAGAGGCCACCAGGAGGTGGTAATGGCCTCAAGTTGTGCCAGGAGAGGTTTAGATAGGACATTAGGAAGAAGTTCTTTACTGGGAGAGTGGTCAGGCACTGGACCAGGCTGCCCAGGGAGGTGGTGGAGTCACCATCCCTGGAGGGGTTCAACAGATGAATAGATGTAGCACTTGAGGCCATGGTCTAGTGGTCAGGGAGATGTTGGACCAAGGTTGGATTTGATGATCCTAAATGACTCTGTGATTCTAGGAGAGGGAGGACAGTATTGAGTTGAAACACTGGCTTGTGACTTGCAAGATAATTCAAGTTCTTGCTGTGTCTCAGGCTTCTTTGCATAGTCTTGAGTAATTCTGTCAGCAAGAAAAATAAGGGTTTAAAATATATCTCTATAAAATAGTTCCTTGTTAGACAGCAGTATTGGGAGGACAGATGGATTAGAAGTATTCTCATACACAGCCCCAGCCACAGTGTGGTCTTCTCAAGCTGCTTTTTTTCTTGTTCTGCTCATCTTTAAATTTGCAGTTGGGACTTTACAGCACCTCACATAATGTTCAGAGTGGGCCTAGTTCATGCTCCTTCCATGTGGTGCACAGCATTTCACAAGCAGGGTCAACCTGTCTCCACCTTAATTAGCTTAGTTTTGGAGGATCATAGAATTTGTTTTGGTTGGGAGAGACCTTGAAGATCATCAAGTCCAACCATCCCCCCATCCCTGCCAGGGCACCGCTGACCCCTGTCCCTCAGCACCACATCTCCACCCCTTGGAAACCCCTCCAGGGCTGGGGACTCCACCCCTGCCCTGCCCAGCCTGGCACAGCCCACAACAACCCCAAACACCAACAAATTGTTCCTCAGCTCCAACCTCAACCTCCCCTGGCACAACTTGAGGCTGGTTCCTCTTGTCCCATCCCCTTGGGACAAGATATCTCAGCCCCCTCCTCACCCCAACCTCCTTGGGGGGAGTTGTGCAGAGCCAGAAGGTCTCCCCTGAGCCTCCTTTTGTCCAGGCTCAACCCCCCCAGCTCCCTCAGCTGCTCCTCACCACACTCCTGCTCTAGACCCTTCCCCACCTTCCTTGCCCTTCTCTGGCCACACTCCAGCCCCTCAAGGTCCTTCTTGGAGGGAGGGACCCAAAACTGACTCCAGGATTGGAGGTTGTTCCTCCCCAGTGCCCAGCCCAGGGGGACCATCCCTGCCCTGGTCACACTTCATGTCCACATGTTTCTCCCCCTTAGTAGCAGACTTTTCTTCTACTTGTACATTGCACAGCTCATCTTTACAACTGATCTCTAAAGTATCTCTCCAGCATTTTTGCCCCTTCTGTGAGAATTCTGACCAAGTTCTTCTTTGTAGCTTACCCATTTTAGTGAAATCTGGGATCTAGATCTGCTCCTTGGCATTTGCTGCTTCTTTGTATCACCATGACATGGTTAGATCGATAGAATCATAGAATAGAATGTTTGAGGCTGGAAGGGACCTCTAGAGGTCATCTGGGCCAACCTCCCTACACCAGCAGGGCCATCTCTACCTAGGGCAGGCTGCTCAGAGCCCCATCCAGCCTCACCTTGAAGGACTCCAGGGATGGGGCCTCCACCCCCTCTCTAGGCAGCCCATTCCACTGATCTATCCCCCTCAGATTAAAGAATTTTTTTCTAATCTCCAGCCTCAATCTCTCCTTTCCCAGCTTAAAACCATCACTCCTGGTCCTGTCATCAAACCCTTTTGAATAGACCTTCCCCTGCCTTTCTGTCACCCCTTCGGGTCCTGGGAAGGTCACTCTAAGGTCCCCCTGGAGCCTTCTCTTCTCCAGGCTGAACAGCCCCAACTTTCTCAGCCTGTCTTCATATGAGAGATGCTCCTTTACTCTGATCATTTGGGTGGACAAATACCAGTTGGTTGCAAGTTACTCCCTCTAATTCTTAAAGCTTTGTGAGGGCTTAGGTCAAGAGGTATCTCACACCTTGAAAGTATCAGACCTGCCATACATCCTTCTCAACATGTTTAGCACATAGATTTTCATCACCAGACCTAAAATGAGTTTTGTTCTTGGTCTTTCTGAGGCATTTCTCATGCCATGAACATCCCAAGTGCAGGAATGTCACCACCTGGGTGTGTTTCTGGGTGGCACTTGCACCTCTACCATCTTTGCCACCTTCTTCCAGCTTTTTAGGGGGCAGCAAGAGAACTTCAGAGCTCTTGTTGCTGTGCAGCTGCGTGGGAGAGATGGCATGAAACACGTTGAGGCAGATTTTGGGCTTCACAGCTGATGTTCCAGCTCCTGCTGAGAGCAGAGAAAATCAGTCACCAGCAGTTTGGCAGCCAGGCTGGGATCCTG
Source organism: Brachypteracias leptosomus (assembly GCA_013401335.1). NCBI lineage: Eukaryota > Metazoa > Chordata > Aves > Coraciiformes > Brachypteraciidae > Brachypteracias > Brachypteracias leptosomus. Next base: position 60,745 of record VYZX01067651.1, read on the forward strand.
ACTTGTACACACGGTGTAAAACCTTAGGGGGGTTTTAACTTTCATCCTGTAAAGTGAAATCAGAGAGACACGAGGGGAGATAAAAGCATCTTTGAGACAATCTTCTCAGGTGCACCCTCCACCAAACCAGAGGAAGACAAAAGCAGGAGGGAAGCTCATTGTTGTATTGTCTTTGGAGGCTTCTCATCTTGGCCACACAGTTCCAGTATCATCTCTCAGAACTGGTCCTCATGACAGGTGAAAAATTACTGTGTAGCTGTCTTGGGATCCACCACTATTTATTTTCCCAGTGTTCATCCCTGGTCCTCCAAATCCACTGTCCCTCTCCAGCCAGGAAAATTTGGTTTCCAGTGTGTTACATTTAGTTGCAAATGGAAATTCAGTTTAGATTGTTCAGTTCTGCTTTTTTTTTATTTATTAATTCATTTGCAGCTGTTTTTTCTGTATTTCTCACAAGCAGCCAGGCTGGCTCTGTTCTTTATTCCAACCATGAAAAATATTTGGCAGAATACAAGTAATTAATCATGGGGATATATACTGAGGGCATAATAGCAGTGTAAGAATACAGTAAAATAGACTCTTCATTAGAAATACCTGCTCCAGAGCCAGAGAGCAGGGAGGAGGTTGTATCAAGAGCTCAGTGACTTACCTCTTACCTGTTTAGTTTGGTTTTTTTTTTAAAAATCAATTTGTTGGGAACATTTTCCAGGCTCTATTGATGTCACTGAGCAGTGCTCAGCCCCAACAGGTCAGCTTGCAAGCTCCTCAAGCTTGGATTCACCCTCACTGCAGCCTTGAAAATGAAGATGATGCATTTAAGAAGCAGCTCTTGATAGTGCTGAGCAGCTCTTTGCTTTCTCTTAAACACATACAAGGATGTTCTTCTACATGAAGCTCCCACTAGTGTCTAGAAACTTGGCTGCAGTTATTCTGCAGGGAGGTTGAATATCACCTGAGCTTTAGTAATCATTGAGGGCCATGTGTCTGGTGGCAAACATCAAGTTCTTCGCCTCAACCTTCATGGAGAAGGCTTAAAGTTCAGATTATTTGACCATCAAGAAGAACAGAGGGTGCCCAGATCATAGAGTGGTTTGGGCTGGAAGGGACCTTAAGGCAGGGAAAGAACTATTCACAAGGGTTTGGAGCAACAGGATGAGGGGTGATGGTTTTAAGCTTGAAAAGGGAAGATTTAGGTTGAATATTAGGAAAAAGTTCTTTAATATGAGGGTGGTTGATCACTGGAACAGGTTGCCCAGAGAGGTGGTGGAGGCCCCATCCCTGGAGACATTCAAGATCAGACTTGCTGGGGCTCTGAGCAGCCTGCCCTAGGTAGAGATGTCCCTGCTGGTGTAGGGGGGTTGGACTAGATGACCTGTGGAGATCCCTTCCAACCCAACCCATTCTATGATTCTGTATCCTGGTTGAGCTGATGGACACTGATTTAGGTCATAGGCATAAAAATGTTTGCTGGTAACCATCTGACTGTGGATTAAACTGTCAATACACATAAACTGAAGTTAAGGTAACAGTTTCTTGTTCTTTAAGATACTCTGGTTATGGATATTAAAGAAACTGATGGTTGAATCTTGCCTATAGAGAGGGGGTGGAGGCCCCATCCCTGGAGTCCTTCAAGATCAGGCTTGCTGGGGCTCTGAGCAACCTGCCCTAGGTAGAGATGTCCCTGCTGGTGTAGGGAGGTTGGACCAGATGACTTCTAGAGGTCCCTTCCAGCTTCAAATATTCTGATTCTATAGGTAGAGCTATATCTTAAAAGTAAGAAAAGCAGCATATTTTTTCTTGCAGGTGCTGTATGGGTGGTGAATTGTGAGGTGACAGCAATGCTTGCTCCCCTCAAAATCACTGCAGTTCTTCTGCTGTTCCATTTCAATGGTGGTTTCTTTGTCTTTCATTTTTCTCCAGGCAACAATTGGCATTGACTTCTTATCGAAAACCATGTACTTGGAGGATCGAACAGTGAGTAAGATCTTTTCTTGTCGTGCTTCTCAGTGTACAGTAGGAATGAGGCTCAGCATCTGTTGTACTTGTGCAGCCCACGGCTCTGAGATCACTTGGAAGGAGAGACCAAACCTTCATCTCCCAGCTGCTCTCAGGCTGACAAGAGACAGCTCCAGTCTCTTGGCTGGAAGAGATGGGAGATCACCAGTTGGTTCAGCTGGGGAGGTTCACGAGGGCCAGTTTACAAGGTGTCATCCTCTGAGGTTCTAGGCATAGTTTGAGGGGCACACGATGGGATTTGGAGAAGGACACCATGCTTAACCTCTTCAGCTTTTGATGCCACAAGGCAGAAAGATGAAATATAAACGGCCACGTGTTGCTGGCTGGATATTTTTAGTCCCCCTCGTTTCAAAAGAAGGTTGCCTTCAGCAGCCATCCACAAAGGCTGCTTGTTTCTTAGCTCTCATTCCTGCAGTGAAATCACTCCTCTGTGGAAGCCAGGCTGCAGTTGAAAATGAGCTCAGATTCTTAATTAAGAAATGCAGCCGTTGAGCTATTTGCAGGAGCAAATTGTGCAGTGCTGCCTAAGCCTGTGCTGGTGGAGAAACCCACAGTAAATGAGATTGCTCTGGAAGTGCTTGTGGGATGAGAGGTTCTTCCCATAGCAAAACCAGCCCTTGCCATGCGTGTTGCTCTTAGGGCATCTTGCCTTTTCTTGCAGAACCTTGATGGTAAGAGCTCTCCACCCTCCTCCATTTTCATGTCACTTTGCTAAGGCCTTAAACATAGAATAATGAGTGTTTTATCCTCCCTGAGCTATTCACAGCCCTCTTCCTTGAGAAGTAGGGTCTGCTTCTTCCACCAGCAGCCATCCCTCAGGCTGCTGAGATGACCACATGTGAGCCCCGAGGAAGGCTAGCAGCAGAGCATGAAAAAGCTGGTGCAGGCAGAGCTGCAGGTGAACATTCACCTCAAGTTCTCCTGTTGTTCCTCTCAGCTGGAAACTTCTCCATCTCCCCTTTTGGGAGGGAAGGATTTTTTTTTGAAGAGAAAACCAAGATAGGTGCTCATCAACCCTCCACAACGCTCGGTAGAGGAGTCAGTGCTGCTGCTCCCACCCCTCTCCTTGCATGAATTTTACCCCGTTTTCTTTAGCTATTATTTTTTTTTTTGTTCCAACAAGTAAATTTCGTGACGCTTTTCTTTTTATTAGCGGCGGTTTGGCTTTTTTAATTTTCTCCCACCCACAGATCAGGTTGCAGCTGTGGGATACTGCGGGTCAGGAACGTTTCCGTAGCCTCATTCCCAGTTACATCCGTGACTCTGCTGCTGCTGTAGTAGTTTACGATATCACAAGTAGGTATATTGCACTGGCTTTGACCTTGATTTTTTTTGTTTTTCTTATTTTTCTTGCTTGTTTGACTGATTTTGTTAGGTACGGTTGCAATTATGGGACACAGCAGGTCAAGAACGGTTCAGGAGCTTGATTCCTAGCTACATTCGTGACTCCACTGTTGCAGTTGTTGTTTATGATATCACAAGTGAGTGGGGGGAATTCTGCATTTCTAATCCTCTGCCCCTTCCATCCTTTAGCCTAGCTTTGCATGTCCTCTCACAATCATCTGCTTGTTCTTCATCCTGGCATGAAAGAAAAGATTTTTCTGTTGTCGTCGTCAACCTGATCACTGCGATGTAGAAACTGTCTCACCAACGACATCATTTTGTAACCTTCTTCCTCTTGCATTCTCCTGAAGCCTTTTGAGTCCTGGCTGGTCTTGTTGCACTTTTCCCCCTCTTCCATCTGCTTTTTGATGGTAATATCACCTACGACTGTTGGTCTCAAACACCTGAATCATGTCCATAGATATCCGAGGTCTGAACTCGGAGACTTTGCACTGGTAGCTGTAGCTTGCTTCACTCATTCACCCTCCCCACCCACTCCCCCTCAAAAAAAAACCCAACCTGGGCATGGGCTGGGGGGGAAAATTGCATTTAACACCACATCTTCCATCTGAATCAGTCACTTTCCCATTTTGCAAGATGTAAAACTTAACCACCGAGCCCTTATCCTTTAACAACTGCTCTTTCATTTCTTACTAAGGTATGTATGTTTTTGTGAACTAAAAAATCAGTGCTTTACTCAACCCTTCTCCTTCTGTCCCTCCCCTCAGTCCAGAGACCCCTGACTTACAAATTTTGTGTATTTACAAAGAAAAATTTAGGAGAAAACCTTTCAGTCCTGACTGAGAGCAATGGCCTCACTCTATACAAATACAGAAGTGCTCATCCTTTGATTTATAAATCTAGATTACAGCAGAAAAATGGGCTTTTTACCTAGAAACCCTTGAATTGTTAAAAATAGCACTTTGATTCGAGCTACAATTACAGGTTAGCTGGGAACCTGGACCTTTTTTTTTTTTCACTGACCTCACAAACTCACTGGCACCAAGTAGTAAAGAGAAGAATTAAAGACACTGGCGGGCGATCAAGTCTTGACTGTCTATGATTTATTACTATGCAGTAGAAGCCATTAAAAAAAAATCAATACTTGTCAAGAGGTGCTGCAGAGCTCCCCCCCCACCCCCCTTTAAGTGCTGCAAAGTCCTTTGGCACCTCAGCTGCTCTTTGTGCAGCAAACACTGAGCTCTGTGGCAGCTTCTCTACAAGTTGTTCTTCCTTAGGGGAAAAGTTTTCCTTACTTTTCAAACAACACCACATTAGATCAGGAGAGCTCCCTAAAATTCTTCCCTTGCAGCTTTTAAGGGTGTATCATTAAGGAAAAGTGTTTGTGGATAGATTAAAATTGTATTTCTGGGTCTGTGCAGGTGATTCGGAGAGTGTTTTGAGCTCAGTGGTAGATAGAGGAGTTTCTAGGATGTTGTAGGAATTATTTCCTAGAGGAAATCCTGAACCTAGGGAATAAAAAGGGATTAAGCTGTGGAGCTGGTATTAAGTGCTTTAGAGAAGCCCTGAAACTGTAGGATCTTCTTGCTGTAGATGCCCAGGTCACGAGCAGCGTAGAACCTGACACCACCTTAATCCCCATGCTCTATATAAATCATTTTACATTGAACTAAAACCCAGGGAACAGGTCCAAAACCACAACCATCAGACTTCTCATTGGAGATGCCTTGAAAACCAAATTAGAGCTCAACTCTCTTTGCTCCCAGGCTTTGAGTTGGCCCCCAGTGAAGTGTGAGTCCATTTGGAACCAGGGCCAAAGTTCTCCTACACTTCAGTGGCTTTCAGTGGCTGGTTCTTCATCACCTTGTTCCTCCAGGGAAGGGGAAGCTTTTCTTTGAGCCTTGCAGGTGGTGTTGCTGGTGAGCTGTGGAGGATTCCCCCAGTGATAATCCTCTCCCCTGTTCCCCAATAGATGTCAACTCCTTCCAGCAAACAACAAAATGGATCGATGACGTCAGAACGGAACGGGGCAGTGATGTCATCATCATGCTGGTGGGAAATAAGACAGATCTAGCAGATAAGAGGTATGGAGGAATCCTCTTTCAGGTGCCTTTCTTCAACTGTGTTCTCCTAGACAACTAGCTTTTAACTGCTTTAAAAAGAACACTTATATTTTAATCCCCCCCCCCAATGCTCAAACTTGATTTAACAAGACTAGAGGTGGCTGAGACTCCAGAAATCTCAATTTTAAAACTTGTTTCACTTGGTTGAGCACAAGTTTCCAGCACAATGAAGGAGCTGAGAAGCTCTCACCAACTTGTTCAGATGTCAGGAGAGGATGGAGTGGGAGCTACAACCTCCATCAGTGGAGGGATGAGCTGAATACCTCACAAATATTCCCACTTAATAAATTTGCTCAGATAAAAATGATAGGAGCAAGGAATCCTCCCTTTTAAAACCCTTCAGGGTGTCCCGGGCTGTACCAGGACTCAGGGATTTTCATAAGTTGGCAAATGTAAATATTTTTATTAGACATTGTGCATCTTCAGCTGCTTTTGCTGCTCATTCTGGGTTTATGGCGCTCACACAAATAGTTTTGTAGGCTGCAAGATGATGATTATTGTTGGGTATTAAAATCTATTCATTGCTAATTGCTCAGGCATAAAAACAGAGCTTAGAATCACAGAGAGGTTTGGGTTGGAAGGGGCCTTTCAGGGTTATCTGCCATCCCTGGAAGTTTTGAAGGCCAGGTTGAATGGGGCTTGGAGCAACCTGGTCTAGTGGGAGGCGTCCCTGCCCATGGCAGGGGGGGTTGGAACTAGATGGTCTTTAAGGTCCCTTCCAACCCAAACCATTCTATGATCTGCATGCAGGGAAAAAAAACACTTCAGTGCTTTCAGAACTATTAACAAAGCAGTCACCTCCTTGGGTTGAAGACAAAAATCTGAATTTTCAAGGGTTTTGATTTTTTTCTTTTCCTAATTCTATGTTTTCTTTCCCAGACAAGTGTCCATTGAGGAAGGAGAAAGAAAAGCCAAAGAGCTGAATGTAATGTTCATTGAAACTAGTGCAAAAGCAGGATACAATGTAAAACAGGTGAGTGACAACCAGCCCAGCTTCTGATAATGCACCTTTGGGGAAACAGGATTTCCCTGCACATTGGGAAGACCTTTCAAAGGGTGTTGGAGGGTTGTTTGTTGTACAGACACAGCAAGAACCATCTTGGAGGTGTTGGATTGTTGTCTGAGCTTCAGGAGGATCCCTGACCTTCCAGCACATGATTTGGAACTTCTTTCCCTCTATTTAATTCCTAAGAGGAAAGTTTATGGGAAACTTGAAGAAGTTTATGAGTATGGAGTCACACCTTCCTAGGATTTGGTGTTTTCAGCTCATGCCTTAATCCCTTCAATGTAAAGTTGGGGAAACACAGGTCTGAGGACTGTCTCTGGTACCAAATCAGTGAATGAATGTGGGCAAACCACTCAAGGAGGAATGTGATGGCTTCAGATGCTTCAACTGCATGGTGAGACAGTGTGAACTGGTGTTCCTGCTCTGCTGAAAGGCACTGAAGGTGTGAGCAAATGTTCTTGGGCAGCCAGACTGGTTGGTTGTTGCTTTTGAATTGGAAAAACCAGTGAAATGTCTTTAGAGCTGATGCAACTGCAACAGAATCAGAGTCCTGCTCTTGGGAAGGCTCCAGGCTGGGGGAAGAGTGGCTGGAAAGTGTCTGGTGGGTAAAGGAGCTGGGGGGGGTTGGTGACAGGAACTGGAGATGAGCCAGAGGGTGCCCAGGTGGCCAAGAAGCCACCAGCAGCCTGGCTGGTGTCAGCAGCAGTGTGGGCAGCAGGAGCAGGGCAGGGATGGGCCCCCTGGGCTGGGCACTGGAGAGGAACAACCTCCAATGGTGGGGGCAGGGTTGGGACCCTCCCGCCCGCCCAGCAGGAGCGTGAGGGGCTGGAGCGGGGCCGGAGAAGGGCAAGGAAGGTGGGGAAGGGTGTAGAGCAGGAGTGTGGTGAGGAGCAGCTGAGGGAGCTGGGGGGGTTGAGGCTGGAGCAAAGGAGGCTCAGGGGAGACCTGGCTCTGCACAACTCCCTGACAGGAGGTTGGAGCCAAGAAAGGGTGAGATCTCTTGCCCCAAGGAACAGGACAAGAGGAACCAGCCTCAAGTTGTGCCAGGGGAGGTTGAGGTTGGAGCTGAGGAACAATTTGTTGGTGTTTGGGGTTGTTGTGGGCTGTGGCAGGCTGGGCAGGGCAGTGGTGAAGTCCCCAGCCCTGGAGGGGTTTCCAAGGGGTGGAGATGTGGTGCTGAGGGCCAGGGGTTAGCAGTAGACTTGGTAGAGTAGGGTTATAGTTGGACGTGGTGATCTTGAAGGTGTTACCCAACCTAAATTACCCTATTAAACTATGAAATCAGGTTTTATGTTGTGAGATGAGCTGCAGCTCTTTAAATTCTGACCCTCTAGATGAAGTTTTGGTGCTTGCAGTAAGGAAGACAGATCACCTGGCAAAGAGAGAACTGGTGGAAGCTGAGGTGGTGTTTACATCAAAGAAATTTTCTGGGGGGCTAATTAGTTACATAAGCAAGTGTTTGGGGGTCTCCACAGAGATGTGGAATCACATGTATAGTTGATAGATGTAGTTACACAAAGAGGTTTTGATGCAGAACTGCATCAGGAGCTGCTCTAACAGGGTTATAAAATACTTTGTATGATGCAGACAGGACTAAAAGGTCTGTTATTAAAACATCCCTCGACTTTGGATATTAGGAGCCAAATTATTCCCTGTATAATAGAATAATTAGGTGTTTTAACTTAGTGCTGCATTTCAGTTCCAGTGTCCACCAATTATCCTGCCACAACACAGGGGCTGGCTCATAATTAAGGCTTGGATTCTGTGCTGGAATCCTTGATGTTTACTTAGACTATGGGGTGTGCACTCAAGAGCAGTTGCCTTGCTGAGAGGAATGATGATGATGATGATGAAGATGTGGTGGATGAGAAGCTCAACATGAGCCATCCGTGGACACTTGCAGCCCAGAAAGCCAATGGGATCCTGGGCTGCAGCAAGAGCAGCGTGGGCAGCAGGGGAGGGAGGGGATTCTCCCCCTCTACTCCACCCTCAGGAGACCCCACCTGGAGCTCTGTGTCCAGTTCTGGAGCCCCCAGCACGAGAAAGATCTGGAGGTGCTGGAACATTTCCAGAGAAGGGCCACGAGGATGATCAGGGGCTGGAGCACCTCTGCTACGAGGACACACTGAGAGAGTTGGGGTTGTTCAGTGTGGAGAAGAGAAGGCTCCAAGGGGACCTTCTGGTGGCCTTGCAGGATCTGAAGGGGGCTCCAAGAAAGCTGGGGAGGGACTTTTGAGGGTAGGACTGGGGGAATGGCTCCAAAGTAGAGGCGGGGAGATTGAGATGAGACATTAGGAAGAAGTTGTTGGCCAGGAGGGTGAGGAGACACTGGCCCAGGTTGCCCAAAGAGGTGCTGGAAGCCCCATGCCTGGACATTTTTCAGGCCAGGCTGGCTGGGGCTGTGAGCAACTGATGTAGTGGGAGGTGTCCCTGGCCATGGCAGGGGGGTTGGAACGAGATGATCTTTGAGGTCCCTTCCAACCCTAACAAGTCTACGATTCTATGATAAGAAGCTCTGTCCTCCCTCTTGCCTCCCTCTTGCCTCCAGGCAGTCTCTGTGCAGCTGACATGTTTCCAGGAGTCCATGTCCACACCTCTGAGGTAGTTTGTGGCTTTCAGGGCCAGCTGGAGCCCTGATGGTTTGAGATGTCAGTAGGAAGATCTCATCTGATAGGCCTGGAGTCCCTCCTGGCACAAGATGCTGCTGTTTAATAAAACATGTGATCTCTAAAGCTTCCACAGCCCTCATCCTTAAGGACAGGAGCTCCATTTAATACATTAGGAAGGAACAAACTTTGCCTTTTTTTCATGCTGAAGCCTCTCAGGGCTTGTCCTGATGAGACTGTCAGAGCATAAAGCTGTAGCTGTAGCCTCACTTGCACACTCTCTAGAGGAAATTCTGAGTTGTATAACAGAGATCCAGCAAATCATGATTTTAATTGCCAGGTTCCATGCTGCAAAAACAATTCTGTGAGAAAATAGGGGTGATCATTTAGCTCCAGTAAAAAAAAAAGTGGTGGTGGGAACCTGGGGGTGAGTTCCCTCTGTATTAAATGGGAGATTTGGGGTTCTGAGGCTTAATTCTTGCTCTTCACTAACATCAGTAAAGGACAGTATCTAAAAAAATTGCATCTATGTCATAACTCAAGTGGGAAATTTGTGTAGTGCAAAGTCCTGCCAGAATTGACCAAGAGAACAGATTTTAATTGACTTCATTCTCTGTAAAATATCACAACAAAAAAGACTTGAGTTTTTATTCCAGAAGAAGAAACTGGATTTTTCTTCTGAGGTTTCATTGTGCATGGGCAGAGATTTTCAGGAACTTCAAAGCTGTTCTGTACATTTTGAAATTCCCATTTTGATGAGTTTAATAAGCAGTTGTTGAAACAATTCTCCAAGGAGAAGACTTTTAATACCACGAGTTATTTAGTTCTCTCTTTCCTGGCAGCTTCTCTACTGAAGGATATGAATTTATTTTACTAACTTCTCAATAAATTCCTCCCCAGTGAAATGGGAAGTGTGAGGGTACAACTGCAGAATATACACCCTGCACATAACTTTTAATAATCTTTTAATTTAATCTTCCTTTAATAAGCTGAAGGCAAACTTGGCCTTCCAATGACTGAAAACTTCCATCCATTGCATGTTCTGGCTCTGCAGAACAATTACTACCCAAGTTAAGTTTTATACAGGATTTTTAATTCAAGTATCAAACTATTGTAGCAGCACAGCCCATATTTTGACCACATCTATGTAAGAATTAAGGTCACCCAGTGCTGGATATTAAATATCAATGTAAAGGTGAATCTTAGCCTAGTTGATGAGCCATTGGTTGGTGCAGGAGGGTGGAGGTTTGGGTTTAGCCATGACCACACAGCTTTGACACTTTGTATGACACAAGTGTGTAGATCAGGGAATGTGAACTGGTTTGATTTGTTTTTTTGCTTCCCTGCAAAACTCTTGTGCAGTATTAAAGCTCCTCAGGTTGCTGGTGCCTCATTTGACAGCCTGTCTGGGCAGTCCAGAAGAACCAGCCAGATACTGTTGGTTCCCCCCTGTTATAGAATCATTATGGTTGGAAAGGACCTCTAGGGTCATCAAATCCAACCTTCATCCCAACATCTCCCTGGCCACTAGACCATAGGCTCAAGTGCTACATCTACTCATTTTTTAAACCCCTCCAGGGATGGTGACTCCACCACTGTCCTCTCTTCCCAGCACAAAATCTGGCTCCTGGATCCAAACCCTGTGCACTGAGTTGAAGGTCGGGAATGGCACCAGAAGGAGACTTGGGATGAAGTTGAACACTCTTCTATTGTTGTTGTCTTGGCATTTCCATCCCCTTCTCATTAAGGGTTTGGTTTCTGTGCATACTGATGTTACCAATTCCAGACCCAGCTCTGTTTTCACTGACACCTCATGTATGGCCCACCACTTCTTCCTCGCTTGCTTTCCATCTCTCTTCCAGGTCAGAGATGTGAATTTCAAAGAATCATGGGTGGTTTGGGTTGAAAGGGATCTTTAAAGATCATCTGGTCCAACACCCCTGCTATGGGCAGGGNTTCCAGTGTCACTTGTGTGCAGGCAAGTCCTGGAGATGTGGTGAGTCCTGGTTGAACCTCATCCCATTGACCTTGGCAAGAGAAGATGGCACCTCAGCTGACACAGTGCTGGGGCTGAGGTGGAAGTGAGTAACCTGTGGCTTGGTTTAGAAGCTCAGAGGTGGGTCTGTCTCCACATAGCCCATACAGAAAGGAAGAGGATTTGCTGGCTGGGGCCTGGCTTGTATTTTATGACTTCTCTGACATTTCTTCTCCCTGAGGGACTGATCTGATGAGTTGTTGGGTCAAGCCCCATCTCTTCTAGTTGCCCCTGTCCAAATAACTTGTGTAGCTGCTGTGTCCTGCTGGACCTGTGGAGGTCGAGCTGTCTCCAGTCCCTGGGGACCTGTACAGTGACTGTTCCTCCTGCCCTTGGGGTGGGTGGGGTGAGGGAGAAAATGATATTACAGAGGAAAAAAGGGTGATAGTGTTGCTCTGAGGTTAAACTGATGCAATAAAGGGGAAAAAATTGGCACCTGGATCCTGCAAGTTTCAGCAAAGCCCAATTGCCTGGGGAGCCTGAAGAGTGAGGAGGGAAGTAGATGAGTTAATGCAGGGAATTGTTGTCTTTGATTGATGTTGTCAGCCCTGAACAAGCTTTAAAAGGCCTCAAAATCCACCCTCTCTCTCACCAGTTTGTATTTCAGCAAATCTTCTTGTCCACTCGTGGCTTTCATGCCCAGAATACATGAGGGTTCATTTTGCTGTGGGGAGGAGAGGGGAGGGGAGGGAGAGCCCTGAGGACCTTCCAGCAGTACCTGGCACACTTCATGTTTGCTCTCAAAGAGCCCCGGGCTCAATATGGCCCTTGGCAGCCAAACCTTCTCACGGTGGCAGCTGAAGGAGTGTGGCCCCTGGAATATCCCTCTTCTCAGAGCTGGCTGAGTCTGGGGCTTGGCTCTTTCTCCTCCCTTTTGATTCCTGTCTGTCTGATGGGCAGGAATTGCCCCTCGAGCTGCTCAGCTCAGAGAATGAGAATTAGGGAAGTGTTTTTGTTGGCTTTGCCTTGGGGAGCAGGTTCCTTACCTGGCTTTTCCCTCTGTCCTTTTCCATATTGCTGCCAGAGTCTCCCAGCAAAAAACCTGATGCCTGTGGTGGTTTGTGACACTGATGTGCTGGGGATTTATTGGCTGGAGGAGCAGGAAAAGCAGCATTTGGGAAATGAGTTGAAACTAATGGTGAGAGAGGAGGGTTTGGGTTGTTTTCCAGAGTTGAATCAGGGCTAGATGCTGAAAGAGACTTTGTGTGGCTCTGAAATCTTTGGGAAAAAGAAAACTCCTGACTGCTCAGCAGTAGCTGTGATTTTATACATACACAAACTTGCAGACATCTATATGCATGTTCATATACACTCTAGTATGTGCCTGGGATGGTTTTGGTGATGAAGCTGCTGTCGTGGATCCCAAGGTCCCTGCAGAGCAGGGAGGTCCCTGTGGAGCAGCCTCTGCTTCCAACCAGCCTGGACTTCCCCTAATTGGATTTGTTCACATCTGCTGGGGCTGATAAGCAGGAGGTTAATAAGGAACTACACTGATTTGTTTTTTTTTTTTCCCCCCCCTAAGTTGCTAAATCCCTTTTTTTTTTAGCACAAAAATTGTGGGGAGAAGTACTGCTAAAGGCATCATTTTATTCTTGGTGTTAGTGTAAAGAAAGGATCCTTCTAAGGGAAGGATTAGTGGGTTTGAACCACTCAGCTTTTCTGGCAGCAGCTCAGTTGAAATGCAGATTAAGTCCAGTTGGCTCCTATCAGCTGAGGTTGTTTTAAGGCTCCACATCCCTCCCCTCTACAAACCACATCCCTCACTTGCTGTTCATAGAATGGGTTGGGTTGGAAGGGACCTTAAAGATCATCTTGTTCCAACCCCCTTGCCATGGGCAGGGACACCTCCCACTACCTCAGTTGCTCACAGCCCCAGCCAGCCTGGCCTTCAAAATGTCCAGGCATGGGGCTTCCAGCACCTCTCTGGGCAACCTGGGCCAGTGTCTCCCCACCCTCCTGGCCAACAACTTCTTCCTAATGTCTCATCTCAATCTCCCCACCTCTACTTTTGAGACATTCCTCCTAGGCCTGTTTCCACCTAGGATCTCAGAGTCCCTGACATCAGCAAAGAGTTGTATCATTCTACCAAAGATGTCAAGTGAGCAACCAGATTTAGGCCCCATCTGGAGGGTTCTGCCATCCTTAAAATTGATGAGAGGGACTTTTCTTCACCCCCAAACCTTCTGTGTCAAAAACTGGGTTAAAATGACTACAAAGCTGCAGTATATGAGGCAAAAAAAGCTGATTTGCTCCATTCTCCACCTCTCACTTGTAGGAAAGTGGGTGTTGAAGAAGCAAGAGGTTTAATGGATTGTTCCCTGCAGCATTGACAAGTCCACCCATCCCCCCATCCCTGCCAGGGCACCACTGACCCCTGGCCCTCAGCACCACATCTCCACCCCTTGGAAACCCCTCCAGGGCTGGGGACTCCACCCCTGCCCTGCCCAGCCTGGCACAGCCACAACAACCCCAAACACCAACAAATTGTTCCTCAGCTCCAACCTCAACCTCCCCTGGCACAACTTGAGGCTGGTTCCTCTTGTCCTGTCCCTTGGGACAAGAGATCTCAGCCCCCTCCTCACCACAACCTCCTTGGGGGGAGTTGTGCAGAGCCAGAAGGTCTCCCCTGAGCCTCCTTTTGTCCAGGTTCAACCCCCCCAGCTCCCTCAGCTGCTCCTCACCACACTCCTGCTCTACACCCTTCCCCAGCTTCGTTGCCCTTCTCTGGACATGCCCCAGCCCTTCACAACCCTTTTAGTGAAGAATTTTTCCCTAATGTCCAACCTAAACCTCCCCAGCACAACTTGAGGCCATTTCCTCCTACCCTAATCCTTTTGTCTTTCTTTTTCCCAGAAGTCACAAAGCTGTTTTGTTTCATAAAATTGAGGTTGAGATCCATGAATCAACCTGTGAAAGTTCACCCAATATTGAACATTTTGAGAGTAGACATAATTTTAGGGTCAGAACCCAGTAAAGAGGAGAGTCAGGACCTTCTGTACCCAAATGTCATCGAGTCAGGAAGTTTACTGAAGACTCTTAAAGAAAGCATCAAGACTGCAAAGGGCTTGTGGATTCAAATACAGCACTAAAGCTTTTCAGGCTTCCAGAGGAAGGTGAGATTGAATCTCAGTTACTTCCTTGATGAGCTCCAAGATGCTAAAAAACCCTACAGTGAGTAGTCTAGTGCTGTGCTGAGAGAAATGAAAGCCTTTGAAAAGTAATAAAGGTAAGAAGGTTCATAGAATCATAGAATTCCTCCTAAAGGGTGTCATGTGAGTTTTCCACACCCTGTCATAGAATCATGGGATGGTTTGGGTTGGAAGGGACATTAAAGGTCATCTAGTCCAACCCCCCTGCAGGGAGCAGGGACATCTGCAACTAGAGCAGGTTGCTCAGAGCCCCCCCCAACCTCCCCTGCAACGGTGCCAGGGATGGGGCANTGAAGTAAGAAGCAGTGGTGAGCTCAGTGGATAGGACAGTTCTTGTACAAGGATTAGATCAAAGTTTAGCTTCTCCATGTGTCAAAATTATCCAGTATCTGAAGGGGGCCTACAAGAAAGCTGGGGAGGGACTGGTGGTGAGGGCTTGTACTGATAGAATCATAGAATTCATAGAATCACAGAATTGTCAGGGTTGGAAGGGACCTCAAAGATCATCTCGTTCCAACCCCCCTGCCATGGCCAGGGACACCTCCCACTACAGCAGCTTACTCAGAGCCCCAGCCAGCCTGGCCTGCAAAGTGTCCAGGCATGGGGCTTCCACCACCTCTCTGGGCAACCTGGGCCAGTGTCTCCCCACCCTCCTGGGCAACAACTTCTTCCTAACGTCTCATCTCAATCTCCCCACCTCTACTTTGGAGCCATTCCCCCCACTCCTACCACTCCCCGACAGCCTCCAAAGTCCCTCCCCAGCTTTCTTAGACCCCCTTCAGATCTGCAAGGCCCCCAGAAGGTCCCCTTGGAGCCTTCTCTTCTCCACACTGAACAACCCCAACTCTCTCAGTCTGTCCTCGTAGCAGAGGTGCTCCAGTGATAGGATGAGGGGTAATAGCTTTGAACTGGGAGAGTGGAGATTTAGACTGGAAATGAGGAAGTTCTTCAGTCTGAGGGTGGTGAGACACTGGCACGGGTTGCCCAGAGAGATTGTAGATGCCCCAACACTGGATGTTTTCAAGACCATATTGTCTGGGGCTTTGAGCAACCTGGTCTAGTGGGAGGTGTCCCTGCCCATGGCAGGGGGGTTGGAATGAGATGACCTTTGAGGTCCCTTCCAACCCAACCCATTCTATGTTTTTAATGCCTTCCCAGCATTTTTTGGACCCCTGGGGCCACATTTTTGGCAGCATTTGGGCACCACTCTGCAAAGCTGCTCAGGTACCTGCACTCATGATGTAACCAGGCTGGCAGCAGCTTGTCTCTGAGTTTTCTGCAGAAAGTGGGTCACTGGGAATAAGTGGTTTAGCTCCGTGTCATCTGAGGAGAGCCCTGAAAGCATCTGCAATAGTGTCAGTTCAGCATATCCAGGCTGACGTCAGGACGTGTGCTGAATGTCTTGGGACTCCTCAGCTGCTCTTGGGAGTGTGGTGGGGTGGTCTTAACGTGCTGATGGCTGGAGATGTTGAGTATCTAGTGTCCTGGATGTCTCATGATGTGCTGGTGAGAAATACATAGTGGTGACAACATCTGGAATGGTGTATAAATATTATACGTGCCAGATGTTTCTCCTTGGGGGTGTGCTGAGAGCATCAGCCTGGGATCAGAACCCTTCTAGGGCTGTTCTCCAACTATTAGGGAGCCATCTGAGAACCCTGATGAGTAGTAAAGGTGCTGGTTCTCCTTCCATCCATCTCATCTGTCCTGTCCTCCCATCCTGCTGCACACATGCATGTGAAAAAGAGAAGGTTCCTCTTGAAATGTGTGTGGTTCCTACCAACTGAACGTGGCAGCTTCTTGGAAGAATGACTCAGGTGGAGGACTTTACCTGTGCAGGAGAAGACTATTGTGGGCTCAGGAAATCCAAGTGGAGTGGCTGAGGGAACTGGGACTGTTTAGTCAGGAGAAGAGAAGGATGAGGGGAGACCTCATTGCTCTCTACAACTACCTGGAAGGAGGTTGTAGGGAGGTGGGTGTTGGTCTCTTCTCCCAAGCAACTAACAATAGGATGAGAGGAAATGGCCTCAAGTTGCAGCAGGGCAGGTTTAGAATGGATATTAGGGAAAAGTTCTTTACTGAGAGAGTGGTCAGGGACTGGACCAGGCTGCCCAGGGAGGTGGTGGAGTCACCATCCCTGGAGGGGTTCAACAAACATGTAGATGTGGCACTTCAGACTTGGTTTGGTGGTCATGGTAGTGTTGGGATGAAGGTTGGACTTGGAGTTTTTTTCCAACCTTAATGATTCTATGAAAGGCAGGAGAGGGAATTGGTCCTGCTCAGTCTGGCTGCTCAGCCTCCAAGGGGAGTAAATCTATGAAGAGAGTTTGAAGGCAAGACCTTACTGGGCAACCTGGAGACAGTGTCTAAGTGAGAGGTACAACAACTACTTCTGGATTGCAAGTTCCCTTGACACATGTTCCTGTTTGGTGCTTTATACCCTGACTGTGGACATAGGGTAATGATGGAGGGGGTCCCAAAAGTGGAGGGTGCTCAGAAAAGTTCTTGAAAGAAAGATCCTTTGTCTGGTTCACAGGATGGTTTGGGTGGGAAGGGACCTTTCAAGGTCATCTTGTCCAACCCCCCTGCACTGAGCAGGGACATCTGCAACTAGAGCAGGTTGCTCAGAGCCCCAAACGACCTCCCCTGCAATGGTTCCAGGCATGGGGCAGCCACCACCTCTCTGGGCAACCTGGCACAGGCTCTCACCACCCTCAGCACCAACAATTTCTACTCCTCTCTAGTCTGAATCTCCCTCTTTTAGTTTAAACCCATCCCCCCTTGTCCTGTCCCAACAGGCCCTGCTCAGAAGTCCCAACCCACCCTTCAGACAGGCCCCTTGGAGATCATAGTTGCAGAGTTAGGAGTGAAGAGCAGTGGTGAGATGAGACAAGCAGATGAAGTAAGAAGCAGTGGTGAGCTCAGTGGATAGGACAGTTCTTGTACAAGGATTGGAACTTTCTGACAGGCCCCTTGAAGTCCTGCAAGGCCACCAGAAGGTCCTCCTGGAGCCTTCTCCAGTCTGACCAACCCCAACTCTCCCAGCCTCTCTTTGTAGGTCCATACCTCCCTTTTCTGATGCTCTTCTCAATGTGCCACTTGACCAATATCAGTGACAGGCTCCTGGATGTCACATTTGACTTTATCTGTGTGTTCCTATGTAACTAATACTCTGTGGAGATGTGAAAGTTGAATTCCCACCTGAGATGGGGACATTATTGGGGTCTGTGACCACTAATGGCAGCTGAGGTGGATTCCAAACTGAGCCTATTTACAGAGAGAAGGTGATAGAAGGTTTGCTGCTTGTAGCCAGCAACACTTGACCTTCAAAACCAACAGAAACATGATTTGCCATTTCCTGAGGCACAAAGGTCATATTTGGTGTGGGGCTTTTTGGTGTAAGCCGTGTAAATAGTACCAGAGGCTGAGTCTGATCATTGTTTGAGCTGAACCAACGGGGCCGTGCTCTCTGAAAATACAATTTATTTATTTTTCTTTTCTCTTGCAGCTTTTCCGACGTGTGGCAGCTGCCTTGCCTGGGATGGAGAGCACACAAGACAAAAGTAGAGAAGACAGTATCCTTTGTGTGTCCTGTCCTGTGGGTCAGTGGTGGGAAAGCACTGCCAGGCCTGACTGTGGACGAGGAGGATGAAGGAGGAGGGAGCAAAGTCTCTTCTGTGGACATCCCAAAAAGAGGGGGAGTGAGGGCAAGCAAACTCCGGGCTTGAAGTTCTGAGGAAGAAGGCTGGGACTAAAACTAGAGGTGGGTAGATTCAGATGAGATGTTAGGAAGAAGTTCTTCCCCAGGAGGGTGGGGAGACACTGGCCCAGGTTGCCCAGAGAGGTGGTGGAAGCCCCATCCCTGGAGGTCCTCAAGACCAAGTTGGATGGAGCTTGGAGCAACCTGCTCTAGTGGGAGGTGTCCCTGCCCATGGCAGGGGGGGTGGAACGAGATGATCTTGAAGGTCCCTTCCAACCCTGACAATTCTATGACTAGGGTTGGAGGCAGGGGAAATGGGTGCTCAGGGCTATAAGGTGGTATAAAAATGAGGACAACTGAATGAAAGCCAGAGGGAGGACAATGGGAAGGGTGCAAGCAGATCCAGAAGGATTCTGTGCTTGGTGTTCGAGCAGGTTGGATTTGGGGAGGGAAGGGGAGACCATGGAGTGGGAGAAAGTGCTGCAAAGGAGCCTAAAAAATATTCCTTGGCTCTTGCAGATGCAAAATCCTGGAATAAGATGGGTTAGAAGGGGCCTCTGGAGGTTCCTTCTCCAGCTCTGCTGCTCAAAGCAGCAACTCCAAAATCAGACTGATTTCTCAGGGTCATGTTCAGGGAAACTTGAGAAATCTCCAAGGCTGGAGATCCCATAAAGTCCCACTGTCCCAGTGCTTGACCCCAGACAGCTCTGGGCAGGGATCTGTGTGGCGTGAGGGAGGAGAAGACTCACCTGAAGGACTCAGCCTTGGGGAAGGGAAAGAAAGAGCAGTGGGTGAGCTTTTCTTTGGGAAGAGGAACTTCTTCAGGGTTGTGGGGTTTATTTGTGGCCGGGATCGTGTAGCTGGCAATTGATAAGTGGAGAAGAAAAGGTGCTTTGGAGAAGGAACTGGTGGAGGAAGACAAGCCTAGTGCTGCAACTCCATCTCCTGTAGAGCTGGGGCTCTGAGCAGCCTGCCCTAGGTAGAGATGTCCCTACTTGTGTAGGGAGGTTGGACAAGATGACCTCTAGAGGTCCCTTCCAGCCTGAAACATTCTATGATTGCTGCGCAGGGAAGAGAAGGATTTGGGAAGCTGTGGATTGCAACCAAGGCACAAGCTTTGTGTGATGTGGGCTTGATTGATCAACAGTATTTCATTATGCAGGTCATCAAAAGGTTAATGAGCAACCAGCTTTTGTGGTGAGGGTGGTGGTAGAAGAGGCCCTGGCTGCTGGGCATGAAGTTTGATCTGATGGGGCTCCACATTGGAGTGCAACAAGGACACTTTGAATTTGAGTTCTTACAGGCTGCAGATAGAGGGAATTGAATGTGATTGTCTCCCAGACAACTGTGCTGGGATTAATGAGAGATTTTCCATCAGCTCCTCTGCAGAACATTGAGGGTTCAAGGATCTTGGGCTGCTTGTGATGGGTGAAGCTGGCAGGGCTCATTTTGAGCATCGAGGTGGTAGGACTTGAGTGATAGGAAAAGGGGAGATGGACTCAAGTTACCTCAGGGGAGGTTGAGGTTGGAGCTGAGGAACAATTTATTGATGGGCAGGGTTGTTGTGGGCTGTGGCAGGCTGGGCAGGGCAGGGGTGGAGTCCCCAGCCCTGGAGGGGTTTCCAAAGTGTGGAGATGTGGTGCTGAGGGCCAGGGGTTAGTGGGGCCCTGGCAGGGATGGTTGGACTCAATGATCTTAAAGGTCAAAATGATTCTATCTCTGACTTAAATATGTATCAAGGTTTAGCTCAGCCAAAAGGACCAAATATTCAAGGTGAATTATTGGTTGTTTTTTTCCCTTTTTGTGTTTTAATTTCTCCTAACCTCTGTAAAAACCAACCTCAACCCCCTAGAGAACTAAGTTGGAAAGAGCAGTGGTGTGACCTTATTGTGAGAACTGCTGAGCTGCCATTGACCAGGTTGGAGGAT
The DNA here is from genome assembly GCA_013401335.1 of Brachypteracias leptosomus. NCBI lineage: Eukaryota > Metazoa > Chordata > Aves > Coraciiformes > Brachypteraciidae > Brachypteracias > Brachypteracias leptosomus. The sequence goes on from VYZX01067651.1 coordinate 80,652, forward strand.
TAGCCTTCAAAGCTCCTCCTGTGAAAGTCTACGTAGGACTTGGAGTGCCACAAAGGGAGGAGGTTGTCACCAGCTGGTGTTCAAACCCAATCTGCCTGTCCCAAAGCTGAGTATGGACAGGGCAGTGAGAGGGAAGTACTTGCCACCTAGCTGGGAAGTATAGAGGAACCCATAGACTCCTTCTATGGGTTCCTCCAGGTCCTGCTATCTCCAGGATTTCGTTGTTGTTTGAGCCAGCAGTTAGAGCCACACCTGGGGACCCACCAAGCTGAAGCTGCTGCTCTTGGGGCACTGATTGGACCTAACAAGCTACAGAATCACAGAATGTCAGGGGTTGGAAGGGACCTCAAAACATCATCTAGTCCAACCCCCCTGCCAGAGCAGGGTCACCTAGAGCAGGTCACACAGGAACACGTCCAGGGGGGCTTTAAATGTCTCCAGAGGAGGAGACTCCACAACCTCCCTGGGCAGCCTGGGCCACTGTCTGGCACCCTCACCATGAAGAAGTTTCTTCTCCTATTGATGTGGAACCTCCTCTGGTCCAGCTTACACCCATTGCCCCTTGTCCTATCATTGGGTGTCCCTGAGCAGAGCCTGGCTCCATCCTCCTGTCATTTGCCCTTTACGTATTTATAGACATTAATAAGGTCCCCCCTCAGTCTCCTCTTCTCCAAGCTCAAGAGCCCCAGCTCCCTCAGCCTTTCCTCACCAGGGAGATGTTCCACTCCCTTCNCAGGCTGGGAGAGTTGGGCTTGTTGAGCCTGGAGAAGAGGAGGCTCCAGGGAGACCTTGTGGTGGCCTTGCAGGACTTCAAGGGGCCTGTCAGAAAGATGGGGAGGGACTTTTGAGCAGGGCCTGTTGGGACAGGACAAGGGGGGCTGGTTTGAAACTAAAAGGGGGAGATTTAGAGTAGAGAGAAGGAAGAATTGTTGATGCTGAGGGTGGTGAGAGCCTGTGCCAGGTTGCCCAGAGAGGTGGTGGCTGCCCCATCCCTGGAACCATTGCAGGGGAGGTTGTTTGGGGCTCTGAGCAACCTGCTCTAGTGGGAGGTGTCCCTGCTCATGCAGGGGGGTTGGACCAGATGATTTTTAAGGTCCCATCCAACCCAAACCATTCAATGATTCAAAACTCTTGAGTTTCCAAGCTGTTACTGGTTCCCTCTGGAGACGTTGATTAGACCCTTCAGCCTGTACCCCTTGAATCACTCCAGTGATCACTTTGGAACCAGACGAGATCCCTGGGGAAGAGCAGCCTCTGGTCAGAGACTCATTTGGGGCCATTTTCTCCTTTGTGAGGAGGACACACCAATGCTCAAGGAGGTAGAAAAAAACCCCAGTGGGTTTCTTCTAAACCTGCATCTCACCTTAGATTTGAAAAATCTCTTTAAAAATACTTTTCATCTCTTTCTGTGGGAAATATGAAGCTGAAAAAATCCTACCTTGGAGAGTGCAATTATTGATTTGCCTTAACTCCTTCCTCCCAGTGATTGACATAAAACTGGAAAAGCCTCAAGAGCAGCCTGTCAGTGAAGGAGGCTGCTCCTGCTAATACCACGTGGCTTCTACCTTCCTCCAGAACATCACTTTGCTTTCCCTCCCTTTACTCTCCATTGACTGCAGTGTGAATATTGGCTTGAACCTTCCCCTTTCAGTAATAACGTATTTGCAGTTCATCATCGCTGGCTGTCTCGTGGAGATGATCTATTAGCTTCACAAGCACACACACACACAGAAAAAAAAAACAAATGTCAGTGTCTTCATTATTTATAAGAAGAAAAAAAAAAAAAAAAAAAAGCCAAAATATTCCAGCGTATTCTAGTTATAACTTTAAAAAAAATCAACCAGAAAAACAAAAAAATAGGTACAATTTCTTAATATTCGTTCCTTTTTTTAATAGGTTACGATATTGCACTTTGGAAAGGATGGAAACTGAGTAAGTTTTGATGGGATTTCGAGGAGATGTAGGTGCAGAATGTCTGCAGCTGGTTTCTCTGGCCTGGAGGGGACTGGAGAAGGGGTCAGGGAAGGGCAGGCGGCGTGAGCCGAGGGTGAAGGGCTGATCCCTGGGCTAATAAATAATAATTAAACCCAAGCTCTTTAATTCTGTGAGAGCAGAGAGAGTCTGGAGTGGTTTCCAAAGCCCCAACCCAAGCTGGGCGGGGAGGGGGTTTGGACACCAGGAAAGGCTGGTGGGTTTTTTAGGTCTTGCTGAGGCAACGTCAAGATTTCCAGGAGAGCATCTTGAGAAATAGAGGAAAAAAAAAATCTATATATTCAGGAAAGGGATGAAGGGCTTCTGGAGGATCCAGTGGGGAAGGAAAGGGTGGATGTGCATTAGCAGAACACTCGCAGGAAACAGGGAAAATAATGTTTTGAGTGCAAGATAATTTTTAAAGAGAGTTTTTTGCTTTTTTTTTTTGCTTTTTTTTTTTCCTTTTACATAGAGCATCGATGAAGTTAAATTATTCCAGCCCCAGAGACGGGGACCTGGGTCGGAGGAGAAAGCTCCTGGATTTTAGGGGAAAGATTTAAGGTGCTAGAACCTGTGCAGGTGGATTGAAACCTTGTAGAGTTGGGAGAAAGAGGCAAAGAGCAGCTGGATTCCCCCGAGGAGAGGCCAGGTCAGGGCTGGGGGCAGAGGGGGAGTCGCTGGGGAAGGGGCTGTTTGATTGTCCAGAAATCTAGTTGAGAGATCTTAGATGGAAAAGGGAGGGAGGTTTCACAGGGTGGAAACCAACTTAATGATTCTGCAGATTTATGCCTTTATTTTTTAGCTTTTTTTTTATGTTCAGTCTTCCAAGTTGGTTTAGTTTGGTTCCCTTAGAGCTGTATAGTTGGGTTCAATAACTAGGGATGTAGTTTTCTATTGAACTAGGCTTACAATTAACCATTTTTCTTTGATATTTATTTCTCTGCTTCAGTTTTTTTGGTTTTTTTTTGTTTTTTTTACTCTTTTCAGTCTTTTTTTTTTCAATTCTGTTGTGCCGAGGACTCTTGTTTAGAGCTTTGCTGATGTTTGGAGATGTAGCTACCTGAGAAACACGGAATCCAACACACTAGAAGTGCACCCTTTTAATCTTTACTAGTCATTGTGAAGTTGCTGTGTAAGTTAATAAACACAATTGTAAATACATTGTTTGCTGGGCAGGTATGGCTGAGTTTTAACAGTGCAGGAAGAGTCTTAAAGGAACACTCAGGCTCCTCCTTTGTTCTCTTCTGCCCCTCTACCATCTAAAATAACCAAGCAGGGGAAGAGAATCGTCCTCACCACCACTTTTCACCAGGAAATGGGCCTAAAAAAAACCCAAACCCATTTGGAATTCTTCATTCCCCAAATGAATGGTAGACTCGTGCCCTGCCCTGGGCTTTTAGAGCAACTCTGCACAACAATAAAGGCAGAATGAGATGTAAAGTGCTTTTATAATGCAATATTAAAGGCAAGTTTTTGGTTGTTTCTTTTTTGTTTGGTTTTTTTTTTTGGTTTCTGTTTATGTTTTGTTTGGTTTTTAAAAAGGTTCCTTGACGAGGCATGTCTTGAAATAAACATCAATGATACGTGACCGAGGATCATTCTTTATTTACAAGAAACTCTTGGGGGGAAGGAAACCTGGCTGCTTTTCTTGTGTCGTACTGTTTGTAGCTGTGCAAAAAAAAGCATCATCTTGCTGCTTTTCCTCATCTTTGGTTGGTTTTTATCCCTCCTTCTTACATTGCCTGTTTTCCCCAAGGTTTTTTTTTTGGCTTCTGCTATAACCAACCCTCTTCCCCTTCCCACAGTTCCAAGCTTTAAGCACTGGATTTGCAAGGAGCTGGTTGCAGTGGATGAGCAGCTCATGGAAGCTGCTCGAGGAGGGCACATCTGAGAGCAGGTTTGGTCAGAGAAAAACCTCTAGAAAAGCTAAAAAACTCTAGGAAGGAGCAAATCCACGAGCTCTGTGTTCAGCACAGCCCAGTGGCTGTAGGAATAGGGACGAGCTGTTTGGCATTTATCCCCCAGGGAGTCCCTGCTTGGACAGCCAGGTATGTTTGACGTGTGTCCTTGCTGACAGTCAGTGCTTAATGCAACCCCAGGGCTCAATCCTGTCCTGATTCTGGTTTTTCAGAGAGAAACCCCTTCCAAAGCAAGGACAGGAGCAGTGCAGCCCCAATTTCTTATTGCACCCCAATTCCTCTCACCATCCCTCTGCCAGGTTTTGGGTTTTCAGTTTATTTTGCTCCATCCTCAGCCTGTAGAACCACGGGAAGAGATTCTTTTTTCATTTTTTGATGCTGATTTTGTAAACAGTGAAGGTTTCTGCTCTCGTTTCTTTTCTCCTCCGTGCTCTGGCTTGATGGTTGTACAGTACATGATGCAGCTATTCCATTACCTTTTGTCTTGATACAAGTAGTTGAAGAAATTGTATAAGGGGGGGAAGAAAAAAAAAAAAAAAAGGTTCCTTTTCTTCATGTTGGAATGTCACTGGTACCTCAGCTCTGTTTGATAATATGAAACGACGACGATGACAAAGGAAACAAAACAAATCCTTAGCGCTTGAACTAAATAAATACCTGTCTCATTGGAAAGCTCTGGGTCTCTTCTCTCAGCATGTCCATCAGAACGCAGGGTTGTGGGGTGGCAGGACACAGCTTCCTGCTCCTTCTGGGGTTGGAAGTGCTCCAGGAGGCTTTTTTAAGGGTCAAAATAAGGTTTTTTGGGGGGGTTTTTAGAGGAAAGTTGTGTCCTTGCAGTTCTCTGCGGTGTCTTGTGAGATTGTTTCCAGTGATCAACAGGTGGTGTCGAGGATGGGTAGAGAGAGAACGTGTCCTCTGCCTGCTGCAGCTGGACCTTCTGGCTTGAAATCCAGCCCTTCCCTTCTGCAGAGGTGATTGGGGCACGTTGTGTGGTCTCACCACTGCCAGCTTCAGCTTCCCCGGGTGCCACGGGTGGACCAACCCCACCGTCCTCGAGGAGGAGCCTCCTTAAGCTTCCATCTTGCTGGAGATGGCAGACGAGGGCTGCAGGGATGGGTAGGTGAGTACCAGTAACAGATGCTCTTTGGTGGAGTTGTCCTTGTCTTCTAGGGGACACTGGTGAGGCCACACCTTGAGTGTTGTGTCCAGTTTTGGGCACCTCAACACAGAGATGGAGGTGCTGGAGCAAGTGCAGAGGAGAGCAATGAAGCTGGTGAAGGGCCTGGAGAATGAATCTTAAGAAGAGCAATGGAAGGAGCTGGGACTGTTTAGTGTGAGGAAGAGGAGGCTGAGAGGAGACCTCATCACTCTACAACTACCTGAAAGGACATTGTAGAGAGGTTGGTGCTGGTCTCTTCTCACAGGTAATTGGTGATAGAACAAGAGGGAATGGCCTCAAGCTGCAACAGGGAGGTTTAGACTGGACATTAGGAAAGAATTTCTCACAGAAAGAGTGGTCAGACACTGGAACAGGCTGCCCAGGGAGGTGGTGGAGTCACCATCCCTGGAGGGGTTTAAGAGTCATTTAAATGTGGTGTTGGGGGATATGGTTTAGGGGAGAACTCTGTAGAGTAGGGTTGATGGTTGGACTTGATGATCCCAAGGGTCTTTTCCAGCCTGAATGATTCTATGATTCTAACTGGTTTTGGTCTCAGAATGCCCCCAGCCTGGCCTCTGTTGCTTGGATCAAAAGGACCATCAAAGTTGGTTGTGAAATGTGACAAGGAAGAAATTTGAAGGTGGTCTTGGAGCTGTGGAGATGTGCTGGGCTTGGTGATATGGAGAGAGGTCACTGGAGGGAGCTTCTGTTCCTTGTACTCAGCACCTCCAGGTCCTGCCCTGGGTGGGAGCATCTGAAAACACGTTCCTCCCACAAAAAGAGGTTTAGGATAGAATTATGAACTTAATATAAGCAGGTGTTGTCTCCTGGGCAGCACTGGAGTGTGATGGTCTCAGTTCCTCCTCCCTGCTCCCCATTGCTGTCAAATTCCCTTCGTGCTGCTGCTGGACGTAGCCTTGGGGCTGTCACCTCAACTACTGCTGTCTCCATTTCCCACTTGGGAGCTGGATTAAACTGAGAGAAGGGGCTGGTGCTGAGCAGGGCATGGTCTAGGGACACCCATCAGCTCTGGGGTAGGATCTGCTGGCCCTGGTGCTGGGCTCATGCTTGCAGTGGGTCAAGCTCTGCTCCCAACCTCCCTGGGGTTTAATTAGCTATGAAGTCAGAGAAAGGAGCATCTGGGCTTGGCTTCCAGGGTGCCTCCTGCTGCTCTTTGCTGATGGTTTCTTTGTCTGCTCTGCTGGAAGGGTCAGGACCAGGCTGGAGGAGCTGCAGCATCTGCAGAGCTGCTGCCATGGCCGCCACCATCCCCTCACTGCACAAGCTCCCAACCTCCAAATCCTCAGCAAACAAGACCCTGAGAAGGTTCTACCTGCTGCAGCAGCAGCACCTTTCTCCATGCTGGGCATGTCCCAGCCCTGAAAGGGAGATAAATGGTGGGGGGAGGCTGCTTCTCACCCTTCTACTGCAGCAGCAGCTGCTGGAAAACACCCAGAGCTCCATCCAGCCTCTCCCTCCTGCGCTGCCGAGGTGCTCAGTGCTCAGCCACCACCTCTGCTCTTGCCTGAGCTGCCATTTCCAGTCTTTTTCCAAAAAAGACCTATTTCTTTTTTTCTTTTCCCCTTTTTAACTCCTTTTCCCTTCCCCACCTTTGTCTGAGCGTGCCAAAGTGGCTTTTTATTTGCTCGTAGCAGCTCAGGCTGATGCTGTGAACACTGAGCTGAGACGTGCTGGGATTGAAACACCAGCTGCATGGCAATGACCTGAGCAGCTCTGCCCTTCCCTGGAGGATGAGGAGGAGGAGGAGGAGGAAGACAGGGCTGGAGGCAGCTGGGGGATGCTCCTGCAGAGGGAATCTTCCAGCCTTGCCACCTGTTCCCGAGGTTTTGGGTATAAATTAAAGCCCTTCCAAGCATTTGTTGTTGGCCACCCGGAGAGCGCATCTGGAGCCAGGATCGTGTTGGAGGCTTGATTAAAGCTGCTGCTAATTAAAAGCACTGAAATCACACCCTACCCCCCCTGCAGCGTGTTCTCAGGTACCGTGGGAGGGAGACCAGGGTGTTTATCAGTGCTCCTGGGGCTGGTGGTGGGCTTGGCACTGACCTTTCCCACCTTTATCTGAGCTCGGGAGGAGGGGATGGGTGGAAATCAGAGACTTGATCCTGACATTTGCCAAGGGGTGGGGGCCTCTGATCCAGCTGCTTGATTCTGGAGAAGTGGGTTTTGATCACAGCCAGGGTTGGACTTGAAGATCCTGGAGATCTTTTCCAACCTAAATGATTCTGTGAGGGGCAGGTGGCCTCCAGCTGGTTTCTTTGCTATGACATTTGGGGGCTGTTTGTGGACACGCTTGAGCCCGGTTCTTATTGCAGATCCCATCGTGTTAATCCTCATTCCAGAGGGGTTTTGGAGTTGTTTGAGGCTTTGGATGGTGATGGGGCTTTGGCAGCTCTTGCTGCTGGGAGAGAGGGGTCGTGTGAGTCTCTTATTTGAGTGTGGGCAGAGTGGGTCGACCCAAATTTCTGTTCCTCAGCACTTCTTGTCCCTTTGGTCCTCACAGCATCAGTCCCAGTTGGCACCAGAGCCCCTCAAGACCTGAAACCCAAACCAGGTGGTTCTCTGGACGATGGTTTGTGGTGTTTGTGCTTCCAAATTGTTTTTTAACCTCTTTGATTGCTCCTTCATTTAGCTTCCTAGTCTGGCTGCCGTCGGCTGCTCCCACTGCCAGCGTGAAGACCCCAGGAACTGCTGCTGGAGGAAACCTTCTGGTCCCTCGCTGCCCTTCTCAGTGGCTTTGCCTGGATTATTTGGTGTCCCTGGGTCTTCAGGAGACTGATCCAGCCCCGTTCAGTGGGAGAGAAGCAGGATCAGCCCTGGGATGTTCAGGTACTGCAGGGATGGGGAGTGTGAGGGTCTTATACAAGGTGGGGAGAAGCAGCTTTTGCAGGTCAAAAGCTGGATGTAGCCTGGGAAGGATGGATGTCCTGGATGTCCAAATCCTCCTGCTCATGGAGAATCATTTCCAAATGTTTCCATCTCCAGGTATGTCTCACCCTTGGGTTACCTTGTGCAGTAAATACCTGGCCCAGCTCTGGAGATGGGCTCAGCCAGGAAAAGCTCCAGCTTTTCCCAGATCTCCCAGCTCCTGGGATTGCTGAAATCCTTGAGAAAAGAGGGTTTAGGGCACTTCCCCCTGCTTGGTGTGTTCCTACAACTGCCTCTTTCCTGCCCAACCATCTTTCACCCTCAGGTTGTGCTGTTGAGGCTCAGGAGCTTTATTTCCACTGGAGCTGGGTTTGACTCTGGGGGAATCTGCTTCCCAAGCAGGTGGGATGGCACCATGGAGAAAAATAGGTGGGAAAGGAGGATGGCATTAAACAGGGCCAAGCACAGATCCAGGAGGGACCAGGGCTGAGCACTCTTCAGCCTCTGTGCAGCTCATTTCCCATCTCATGTGCTTCCTAAAAGCAGTGGTGGGTTTGGGGTTTGTTCTCTTTAATGTCATTATCAGTGATCTGGATGAGGGGATTGAGGCACCCTCAGGGAGTTTGCAGATGACACCAAGTTGGGTGGGAGTGTGGATCTGCTGGAGGGTGGGTGGCTCTGCAGAGGGAACTGGCCAGGCTGGATGGATGGGCTGAGGGCAATGGGATGAGGTTCACCAAGGCCAAGAGCTGGGTCCTGCCCTTGGGTCACAACAACCCCTGAACACTCCAGGCTGGGGAAGAGCAGCTGGAAAGTGCCTGGGGGGAGGGACCTGGGGGAGTTGGTGACAGGGGCTGGAGAGGAGCCAGAGGGTGCCCAGGTGGCCAAGAAGCCACCAGCAGCCTGGCTGGTGTCAGCAGCAGTGTGGGCAGCAGGAGCAGGGCAGGGATGGGCCCCCTGGGCTGGGCACTGGGGAGGAACAACCTCCAATGGTGGGGGCAGGGTTGGGACCCTCCCTCCCTCCCAGCAGGAGCTTGAGGGGCTGGAGCGTGTCCAGAGAAGGGCAAGGAAGGTGGGGAAGGGTGTAGAGCAGGAGTGTGGTGAGGAGCAGCTGAGGGAGCTGGGGGGGTTGAGGCTGGAGCAAAGGAGGCTCAGGGGAGACCTTCTGGCTCTGCACAACTCCCTGACAGGAGGTTGGAGCCAGGTGGGGTCGGGCTCTTCTCCCAAGGAACAAGGGACAGGACAAGAGGAAACCTCCTCAAGTTGTGCCAGGGGAGGTTGAGGTTGGAGCTGAGGAACAATTTGTTGGTGTTTGGGGTTGTTGTGGCTGTGCCAGGCTGGGCAGGGCAGTGGTGGAGTCCCCAGCCCTGGAGGGGTTTGCAAGGGGTGGAGATGTGGTGCTGAGGGCCAGGGGTCAGTGGTGCCCTGGCAGGGATGGGGGAATGGTTGGTCTCCATGATCTTCAAGCTCTCTTTCAACCAGAGCAATTCTGTGATTTGATGATTTCTCTGTCCACTCCCCTCTGGAACAGGTTATTCCCCTCAGGGTCTGGAGTTCAGTGGCAGAAGAGCTTGGGGAGGTGCAGAGATGAGATGCTGGACATGGGACCTGGGCTGGGTGGTGGCAGGAGGGCTGTGGGCACAGGGAGCTGCACAGGGCCAGATCCTCCCCCTCCCCCCCCTTGAAAGCTGCATTTGATGGAGAAGCCATGGGGGGAAACCTGAACCCCTGCCTTAGAAATTGCTATTTTATTTCTAAAAGCAGGGGGCAGGCCAAGCTCAGCTTTAATGATGCTCCAATTAAATAGAGCCAGGGATGCTTTCAAGCCATCTGGAGGCTTAAAATGGGGCTTCCCAAGTGGAGACAGGGTCTGAATTTGGGATGTGAAGGAAGGAGCCACCATCAGTGGCACTTCTCAGGCAGCTTTTCCCCTTTTGGGGGCCATCATGTCACATCCAGAGGCTGCAGGAGGGGGCCCCCAAGAGCCCACGGTGCCCAGCATCACATCTGGCTGCTACAAAGTCAGTTCCAGCCCCTTTTTTTGGTTGTTTTTTACAAGAAAAGGGCGTTTTCCACCTTCCCAGCAGCCCATCCCCTCCCCTTGAGCTGCCCTGATGTGTGAAAGGAGGAGGAAAAGGGGTGCAGGAGGAAATGGGGGAGCTGGTGCCATCCCAAGGGCACCCAAACCTTCCCACCCCCTGGAGATGCCCCCTCCTCATCCTCACTCACCCCCAGGCTGGGTCTCGTTTGTCGCTGCCTTTACTAGACTGTGGATAGCTTTAAAATTTTATTTATTTATTTTTCTTCTCTTTTTCTCTCCCAAAAATTCGACAGGGTTGATGGGGGTGGGTTTGCAGCAGCAGCAGTGAGGGGAGGGGAGCCCGGGGAGGATGAGGATGGTGGTTTGGGATATCCCAGTCCCCTGTCAGATGCTGGGACATGTGGATCTGGGGTTGGGGTCACTGGGTTGAGGGGTTTTTTTAATTTATCTGTGGGTTTTGGTTGTAGTTCTTGGTTTTGTTGGTGTCTGCAGGATCAAATCATGCCCCTAAGGGTGATGCTCAGCATCTCCTCTCCCCTTTCCCTCCACACCTGCCCAGTCCTGCCACAACCTGAGCTGCTGCTTGTCCCCACCCAAAGGATCCGGGTGTTCCCCCCCTTCAATCCCAAATCCCTGCTTAGAAGATCCTGGCTTGGCTGCCAGAAAGGGGCCCTGATCCCCAGGGAGAGCTGTCCCTTGTCCCCCAAGGGGGATTTCTCCCCTTCCCAAAAAATCAAGAGTGAAACTCAAGATGCTGCCTGTCCCTCCCCCTTGGCTGGGATATTCCCAGGGCTCTTCCCAGCCCAGTTCCCAGGGCTAAGCCCCAATTCCCAGGGGTTTAGCCCCAATTCCCAGGGGCTTTCACACCATTTCTCCAGTCCCAGTGCCCAGTGTGAGGCTGGAAGGGGGTGGAAAAATCCTGCAGAGGTTTTTTATCCCCCTTCATCTTTCATCTCACCTCTCTCTTGAGCATCCCTGGGCTGTCCTGTTGTGTCAGCACCCACTGTGGGTGCCGGAGCCTCCCCCCCATAAAAAAACCCCTTAAAACCAGCAATGCTGTTGGCTCCACCTGGCCTGCAAGAAAATTCAGCCATTTCCTCCCCAAATAACTCCCCCTTGCTTCAAAAAATGGGTATTTCTGCAGCCAGCTCCCTGCAGAGATTTGGGGGGGGGGCACTGAGCTGGGTTTGGGGGCTGGGGTCCCCTCTGCCACCAGCCCCAGCAGCTCCCCAGGCCCTTCGTGGGTGGGAATCAGGTGCTGTGGAGTCTTGGAGTAGGATTTTTAGGGGGGTCTCAGAAGCACGTGGGGGTTATTTAATGCAAAAGCCAGGGCTGGAAGGAGGAGATGGGGTTGGGGCTGGATCTCTGTCCCCAGGGGGCTGAGCAGGTTGGTTTGGGGAGGCCGAGGGTGGCTCAGGGTGGGTGTGGAGTTAAACTGGGCTGGGCTGGGGGGGTCCCCATCCTGTGGGGCTGCTAAAACCAGCAGGGCATCCACATGAAGGAGCCCAGGGCAGCCCCAGTGGCCGCCCCAGCCAGTAGCCCCAGGGCCATCTGGTCCCCGGACACCCGGTAGGGATCCTCGCGCACGATGACGTGGGTCACCCCGGGAGCTGCAAGGCAAGAAAAGAGGGGGGTGCTGAGCTGGGAGACCCCCATTTCTGGCTGTCACCTCAGCCACCAAGTGAATACTGGGGAGGGATGGGGTAAATTGGGGTGTGGCTGCTGGTTGGGGTCACCCACCTCCATATTGGTGGCCGTAGTGGCCAGAGCTGATGTAGGCGGTCTGGTGGGAGTCCAGGGGCACGGTCTGGTAGTAGTCATCATCATAGGGGTCGTAGACGTGCACCTGGGAGTGGGGGGAGAGGGATGTGAGACCCCAAACTGGGGCATGATGGAGCCACAACCCAGCTGGTGGGGCCGTGCCTCAGTTTCCCCCGGGTGTGACGGAGCCTGAAGCGCTTGGGTGCCCCTGATGCTGCTCAAAGGGGGGCCCAGAGGGTTTAAAATGCCAGAGGCAGCCTCTGCTCGAGCACCTGAATCACCTGCCTGTGCTCAGGCCACCTGAATTGTGTCCCTGGCACCTTAAACCATGTCCCTGTCACCTTAAATTCTGTCCCTGCCACCTTAACTGTCCCCTCACCTTAGCTCTGCTCCCTTAACTGTGTCCCCAGAACCCCGTGTCTCCACTCCCCTTAAATTGTGGCCCTGTCACCTTAACTGTGTCCCATCACCTGAACTCTGCCCCCATTCCCCTAAACCGTGTCCCTTGTCACCTTAACTGCAGCCCCATCACCCTGTGTCCCGTCACCTTAACTCTGCCCCCCTTAACCTGGCCCCTGTCACCTTAACTCTGCCCCATCACCTTTAAGGTGCCCCTGTCAGCTTTAATTCTGTCCCCATCACCTTAACTGTGTCCCATCACCTGAACTCTGCCCCCACTCCCCATAACTGTGTCCCCTCTCCCCATAACTGTGTCCCCAGGCACCTTAACTGTGTCCTGTCACCTTGACTGTGTCCTGTCACCTTAACTCTGCCCCAGACACCCCCAACTGCTGAACAGGGCCACCTGTTCTGTCACCTTCACTGGTGACAACCTTCTTCCCTGTCTGGCTCTGGGGACTTTACTCCCAGTGCCCCAAGGCACAGGGTCTTAGGGGGGTCACCCCAAGCCCAGCATCAGCCTGAGGTTGCCCAGGGGGGTTGTGGAGGCTCCATCTCTGGAGGTCTTCAGGTTGGATGGGGCTTGGAGCAACCTGGTCTAGTGGGAGGTGTCCCTGCCCATGGCAGGGGGGTTGGAACGAGATGATCTTTGATGTCCCTTCCAACCCAACCCGTTCTAGGGTTCTATGACTGGGGTTGGTGTAACCCCCACCCCACCCCTGGGCTTGGTGCCCCTCTTTTGGGGGATGGAGCCTCACCGGGGTGGATTTTGCCTCCAGCACGGCCATCTTCCAAGCACTGTGAACAAAACAGAGGGACCCGAGTTTGGGGTGTGCTGGGGAGGGTGGGAATTGTCCCCATGGGGCACATGTGTCCCCTTCACCACCCCCCTGGTGACCTGGGGGTGACCTGAAGGGCTGGTGTTAATCCTTAATTCCTGATTAGCCAGGCAGGGCTCAGAGGTGGGGATGGGAAGGTGGTGGGAGGGCCCCAGCACCACGGGGAGGGGCTCAGGCCTTAAGGCTCCTCCTCGGACATGAGGACAGGCAGGAAAATGGCATCTAAATTGGGGGGAAAAACAGGTAATGGGTGAATTTCTGTTCAGCTGGGGTCAAGGTCAATGGATGAAGCTCAGCTGAGCATCTCCCTCCATCTAAATTCAGCTGAAGTTTTCCCACATTTTATTTTCCTGTAGTTTTTTCCAGAAATTTTTATTTAAAAATTCAATATTTATAACAATAAAACTCATGAGTTTTATAAAGAGAAGGGGGAAAGGGCTAAAAAAATGGGGGTTTCCTCCTGCAGGGCATGGCCTTAAGCCAGTCCTGACTTCACTTTCATGCTATTTATGTCAAAATACAGATGAAAACCCTTCCCCAGGGATCCTTGGACAGGCCAAGAGGGAAATTTGGGAAACAAGAGGGGAAATTGGGAGGGAAATCTGCCTCACAGAGACCATCTGCTTTGAAAGACCCCCGAGTTAATTAGTGGGAAACCCAAATCTCACCCTGTGGGTGAAGGCTGGAGACAAGAAGGGCTGTGGGGAAGGGTTTGGCCACGGGTGGGGACGTGGTGGGAACCAAGGGGTTCTCCTGGGGTCTCTCCAGGCTTGGGTGAGTGGGATGGGGAAGGGTTCTGAGGGGGTTTGGGTGGGATCTGAGCTTACAGGGCGTCGTCCTCGCTCTCGGCACAAAGCGTCGTCTTGGAGCCGTCCCGCAGCTGGAGGGTCATGAGGCAGGCGCGGCTCCGGCCCTCGGGGGGCTGCACGTCTGGGGAGGGAAGGGGTGAGAGCCAACCTTAGTCAAACCTGTACCCCAAGGACCCTCCCTGGCCACCCCCAGACCCTCTCTGGAGGGGTTCAGGCTCTGAATTACCCCTGACTCGAGTGGCTGCTGCTAATGGACACAACCATTAAAGTTTGGCTGCAACTGGGGTTTTGTTTCAGCTCCACTTCCACTTGCATGATAGACATGGAATCAGGATGGGTTGGGCTGCAAGGGACCTCAAAGATCATCTCATTCCACCCCCCCTGCCATGGGCAGGGACCCCTCCCACTAGAGCAGGTTGCTCCAAGCCCCAGCCAGCCTGGTCTTGAACACCTCCAGGGATGGAGCATCCCCAGCTTCCCTGGGCAACCTGTGCCAGTGTCTCACCATCCTCACAGTGAAGAATTTCCTCCTAGTTTCCAATCTAAATCTCCCCTCTCTCAGTTTGAAGCCATCATCCCTCATCCTATCACTACAAGCCCTTGTGCAAAGTCCCTCCCCAGCTTTCTTGGAGCCCCCTTCAGCCACTGGAAGGCTGCAAGAAGGTCTCCCCAGAACCTCAAAGGTTAAAATCCACCAGGAGCAAAGACTGGGCGAGCAGAACTTTCCACCCCCGTGGCAGAAAAAAATGTGGAAAAGCAGAAAATTGCCAAAAATCCACTCAAGGCCACGAGGCTGAGCTGCGTTGGTTTGGAATTCACCAGCTTGCAGCAAACCCCCAAGTTGTGTGGGGCAGCAGGATCCTCACTGCTGGATCATCAGCTCCAGCAAGCACTAAATCTGAAATCCACGAGATTTGTGCATCTTCCCCCCACTCTGAGAGCTCGGAGGGACCCTCTGGGGAGGACAAACCTTTGGATTCCTGCTCCTGCTGCCTCTTGCAGCCCAAGAAAGGAGCTTTGTGCAGCAGCCCTGGGCTGAGCTGCTGGTGCTGCTGGTGCTTTGTTCTCCTTGTTTGTGCGAGACGGCGCCGGATGAGTCAGGGCCGTGGGATCGTGTTTGGAACAAGCACAAACCAGGAGCAGAGAGAGAGGGAGAGGGAGAGTTTCTCTTCTCCTTCCCCAGGGAGAAGCACCAGGAGAGAAGATGCAACTGGGGAACGACCTGGTGCTGGCTGGGAGCTGCAGAGGGGTGAATTGAGCAGCCTGGGTTATTTTTAGAGCAGCCTGGATTATGTTTATGGCACCTTAGATTATTTTAGAGCAGCCTGGATTATTTTTAGGGTAGCCCAGCATGTTTTTATGGCACCTTAGGTTATTTTAGAGCAGCCTGGATTATTTTTAGGGCAGCCTGGATTATTTTTATGGCACCTTAGATTATTTTAGAGCATCTTGGATTATTTTCAGGGCAGCTGAAATTATTTTTATGGCACCTTAGATTATTTTTAGGGTAGCTCAGAATGTTTTTATGGCACCTTAGATTATTTTAGAGCAGCCTGGATTGTGTTTATGGCATTTTAGATTATTTTAAAGCAGTTTGGATTATTTTTAGGGTAGCCCAGAATGTTTTTATGGCACCTTAGATTATTTTAGAGCAGCCTGGATTGTGTTTATGGCATTTTAGATTATTTTAAAGCAGTTTGGATTATTTTTAGGGTAGCCCAGAATGTTTTTATGGCACCTTAGATTATTTTAGAGCAGCCTGGATTGTGTTTATGGCATTTTAGATTATTTTAAAGCAGTTTGGATTATTTTTAGGGTAGCCCAGAATGTTTTTATGGCACCTTAGATTATTTTAGAGCAGCCTGGATTGTGTTTATGGCATTTTAGATTATTTTAAAGCAGTTTGGATTATTTTTAGGGTAGCCCAGAATGTTTTTATGGCACCTTAGATTATTTTAGAGCAGCCTGGATTGTGTTTATGGCATTTTAGATTATTTTAAAGCAGTTTGGATTATTTTTAGGGTAGCCCAGAATGTTTTTATGGCACCTTAGATTATTTTAGAGCAGCCTGGATTGTGTTTATGGCATTTTAGATTATTTTAGAGCAGTTTGGATTATTTTTAGGGTAGCCCAGAATGTTTTTATGGCCCTTTAGATTATTTTAGAGCAGCCTGGATTATTTTTAGGGCCTTTTAGATTATTTTAGAGCAGCCTGGATTATTTTTAGGGTAGCCCAGAATGTTTCTATGGCACCTTAGATTATTTTAGAGCAGCCTGGATTATTTTTATGGCACCTTAGATTATTTTAGAGCAGCCCGGATTATTTTTATGGCAGCTTAGAATATTTTAGAGCAGCCTGGATTATTTTTATGGCACCTTAGATTATTTTTAGGGTAGCTCAGAATGTTTTTATGGCACCTTAGATTATTTTAGAGCAGCCTGGATTATTTTTGGGGCAGCCCGGATTATTTTTATGGCGCCTTAGATTATTTTAGAGCAGCCTGGATTATTTTGAGGGCCTTTTAGATTATTTTCGAGCAGCCTGAATTATTTTTAGGGCAGCCCGGATTATTTTTAGGGTTCTTTTTGGGGTGTCCCAGACATGCATAAGCACGAGCAGCATGTAAAAGGGTTGTAGCTACACGGGGAGCCCCGTGGGCTGGGATTGGGGACGTGGGGACATGGGGACTTCACTCACCTTTGCACTCACGGCCGGTCTTCACGTCCCTGCAGCTGAACTTGATGTGGATCCGTCCGTCCATGTCCCGCTGTGTCTCATCGTGGTAGTAAACCAAGCTGCCATCCAGGTAGAGGACAAACCAGTTTCTCTTCCAGCGGCGCAGGATGGAGCCTGATGGGATGGGGAGGAGGTGGAGGAGCCCGGTGAGATCCAACCAGACCCCTCAATTCCCAGCCAAGATCCCACCACCCCCTGCAAGAGCTGCCGGGAGCAGCATCCGGGAGCAGCGTGGGCCAGGTGGCTTGGAGCTCAAAAAGGGTTGCCAGCAAAGCCATCTTGGTGCTGCCCCGTCGTGCTGGTGGCACCAGCTCCAGCTCCAGCCCCGCGCGTCTGTTCCGATGGCAAACGGCCCCTTCTCCTCTTACGTAAACCCATGAGCGGCTCAGCCACGATTTCCTCACTGCCATGGATTAACCACCCAGGTTGGGGCCCGTTCCCCCTCCTCCCTGGGGCATCCTCCCAGTAGCCCAAACCCCACCAGATTGGGGTTTTTTTGGGGGGTACTCACTCTGCCTCCAGAGCCAACCGCTCTTCACCAGCGCCATGGCTGTGGGAGGGTTTTCCAGACCTGCTGGCACAGAAGTAACGGGGTTAGAAGAGCAGCTTCTGCCTCTCAGCACCTCCCACCTCCCCACAGTGGGATTGGGATTCACCCTCCTTGTCCCCCTTTTTATTTTGGGGGGGATGAGCTCAGCGTGGGGGTTAATCGGGGTTAGGCAGACGTGGGATTTCGTCATCTAGGAACCAGGGAGGAGGCAGGAGGAGGAACCCCGGGCACCTTTCTTTCTGCCTTTTAATCTCCTCGGGATTTAGGGATTATCATCCCAGAGAGGTAACGTGGAGAAATCCGGGCCATGTATGAAAACAGGCACGAACTCCCCACGGCCCCAGTAACTTTCCATGGCCACGCTTGTTTATTTTCCCTGCCTGCATGGAAATTAGTCCTTAATAAGGCCATGAAGTCATCGCTCCCCAGGTCCCTGAGCAGAGCCACCACCCCAGGGCCAGGCAGGAGCTGTTCCCTGCCTGTGCCACCCCAACCACCCACCAAAGATGGGGGCTCAGCACCTCTGGGACTGCCTGGATGGGTCCCCTTCTGGGCTGGGGGCACATTGAGGCACAGACCCCCCCAGCCAGCACCTCTGTGCCTCGGTACCTGCGTTACCCAGCGCCCGGGTCCCTGGGTACCCACATCCCCCTGGCACCCGTATCCCCTGACAACTATATCCCCTGGTGCCCACAGTCCCTGGTACCCACAGACCCCAGCACCCATATTCCCTTGGCAACTGTATACCCCAGAAATCACAGCCCCTGGCACCCTCACCCTCCTTGCACCCCCCAGGTACCCCCATCTTTCAGTACTCACAGCCCTGTGGCACCTTCATCCCCCTGCATTTGCACCCTCCTGGTACCCACATCTGGTGCCATCATCCCACAGT
>VYZX01067651.1:105614-118510 GCA_013401335.1 Brachypteracias leptosomus
TTCCCCAGCCTGTTGCCCCCCCTCACAGCCTGTTACCCCTCCCTAGACCCCATTACCCCCTCCAGCCTTGCTTCCAGGGTTTGCCTTGAGCCCCACGGGGAACAAGTGGGCTTGATACCCCCAGGTTTGGGGGTGGGGGGCACGGTGATGCTCGGGGGGGTCCTCGGTTCCCCTCAGCAGCCACCTTTTGGGGCTCTTGTCTCCAGGAAGAAGCCACCACCTCGGTCCAAGCCAAGTTTCACCTCCTCTTGGTGTGGAAATGGGCTGACGGGTGGTTTTCCTCTACGTGTCCATCTCCCAACCCTCAGGAGATGTCCCTGTGGGGCTTGGGGGATGTGGGGGCGCCCCAAAGATGAGGGATGCCCCCCCCCCTCCCTCCTCTTCATGGTGTACCCAGAGGGGCACGTGGGGACGGCGACGGTGGGACCAATATAGGGGAATATTAAGGAGCCCACCAGCAACTTTATGGGATGGGAAGGGCCAAGTTGGGGCCGTTCTCCCCCATCCCAGTTCCCCTTTTGAGGGAGGGGGTTGAAAAATGACTTGGGTTTGATGGAGGGGATGAGAGTGGAAAGAGGTTGTGAAATGTGAGGCGTCGTTATATTTTCTGGCTGTATATAAAATAGGGGATTCAATTCGTTTTTATGAAAGGGGTGATTATTTCCTTTAGATATATATAATTTTTTTTGGTAATGGCTTGAATACTTTGTTCTGGGCGTCGTGGTTTTGGGGGCAGTGAAACCCACCCTTATATTGTGGGGGAACGATGCCAAAAAGGTGCTTTATAGAAAGCAGAGGAGCCTGGAAGTATGGAAATGAAATAAATATTCATGATTTTTTTTAAAAAAGGTTGGATTTAGTTGGTGGAGGGGAAGATTTTTTGTCCTCTTTTTTAATTCCACCCCCACTAATCACAATGATGAGCTCTCAGGTTAGGGGTTGTGTTGCCATAGGCTGAATTTCATTCCTTTAGTGCTGAATACCATCAAATGTAGAAAAATGAGCAGGTTGAGGTGGTTTTTTTTCCCCTTTCCTGGACAAAGGCATCTTGTACTAACCAGAGAGAAACCCCAAGTGATTCTATTTATGTTTTAATCAAAATATGATTTAAGATGCAGTGCTCTGTTTATCCTTTGCTGTTAAATAGTGATGGAGGAAGCTAAGCTTTTTTTTTTTTCCCCTTTTTTAAGGAATGTGAATGATGGAAACATCTTTAGGGAAACATTTTGCTGGACTTGATTGCATCAAGCACATTATTTCATGAAATGTTAACTGTGAAGTGCTTGTTGATTAGAACTCCAATCGAGTGATGTTGAGCGATGTAAAGAAAAAAGGAATTAATACAAGGAAGCCAAATGCTTTTTTTTAATTATTATTTTTTTATTTCTTTCTGAATTTTAACTGTTTCATGGATTCTTTTGACCTTTATGCTCGAGTACATGAAAAAATAACCCCCAACCAACACCTGTGCTCTGAATATTTATTCTTGCTGGATGTATATAGTCATTAAAAGCATTGATAGCAGTGAGCAGTATATTTTTTGGATAAAATATACATTAAATCTAATTAACTTCTGGAAGTTACAGGTATCAGCTTACCTAGTTATGCATCTTAACTTTTTTTTTTTTTAACTAAGTAAATATTTTCATTTTTCAGAAGGAATCCCTCCCAAATGATGTGCTTATGGCAACCTTTTGTTTTTGTGAAGTATTTCAGATATTATTGTTAGGATGTTTGGGCTTTTGGGGTGTTTTTTATGCTCTTTAACTGGTTAAAATTCCTGGTTGTTAGTAAAGATATTTTTTTTTGGAGAGGCAGTTCTATAACCCTCCTCCTTTGGAACCAAGGGAGCAGGAGCAAAATGACAACGTGTCATGAAGGTGTTTGGAGTTTGCTAATTGGAAATATTCTTATACCTTAATGATCCCCCTTCTTGGCATCAAAATGAAGGTGAAATAACTCCAGGACATGGTCATTTAGGGAGAAGATGTTGTAGAGATCATCCTGCTCATCCCTCAGCTCCAGCCTGCATTGCAGTCGGTGAATTATTTAGGGGTTTTTAAACCCTCTCTTTGCTGTTAAGCTTTTTGTGCTCCCAGATATCAGGATAATGGGGGGAAAAAATCAGGAAAGAAAGATGATGATGCTCTTGGTGCTCCTGAAAGTGTTTCTCAGGTGAGAGAAGATGCATTGGAGAAGCTTTTCTGTGGAAGGTCTTCAGTACCTCAGCTGAAAGTACAATTAAATATAGACTCCATTTAATTATCATATTAATTATCTGCTCTATCTAGAAGAGCTTGTGGACCTGGGTTTGGACAGGTAGGTGCCAAGCAGCCACTTCAGGCAGGGGTTGAATCCAGGTTAGTGGTGGCTTGTGGGACGTTTTCAAAGGGAGAGCTTGGCTGGGATCTGCTTCTCTGGGAAGTGGGACATTCACAGCTGGGACAGGGCTCCTGGGTCACCAAGTCCTGCTCACTGCAAGAACCAGCAACCGTGGCATGGACATGATTGACTCTGCTTTGAAACCCAGCTGCTTTTCTGCTGGAGCTTTTCTGCTGGAGCCTTTCAGACCTCTGGTAGAAACCTCCACGTCTCCAGCTCGGCCGCTTCCCAGCCTGGGAGCTGTTGATGAGGCTGTCAGGAGGGAAATACAACTTTTATATCTTCCTTTCTGAGCTCGCTCTTTCCTTCAGCCCAGATTATGCTCTTCATTTGTCTTCCAGTCGTGCCTCTTGGGCTTGATTGTATCTGCAGAGGCCCCTGGTTTCCCTTTCCGCAGCACGAGTGCTCCGTGTACTTTCTGCTTCCTCTGCGAGTCACAAAAGTCTCTCCTTAAACCACTTCACTCCCAAATTAGCTCTGAGTGGTGCTCTGCTCATCTGCCTTCTCCTCGGGAGGCTGTGGAGGGTCTAGAGCTGGCTGGAGGGTCTGACCTTCATCACGAGGTGAGAGATGGGGGGTGTCCTGCCAGTTTCCTCCTCCCAGCGCTGGTGGGACAAAGAAGGATTTGAAGCCTGCCCTAGAGAACTGTGTGAGGAGCCAACGTGCTCCTTGTGTCGCTTTCAAAGTGCAGCTGAGGTGGTTTTTGTGCCTTTTTATGTCTTTGATTTATTGGGGGGTGAGTTCATGCATCTGAGAAGAAGCTGGTGGTGAAAGGAGCTTTGTAACTCCCCTTGTTGGTCTCGTTTCTTCATCTCCTGTGATATTTCTGATCAATTCCACCTGACTTGGCTGCTTGAAATCTGTAAGTCATCATGTTCAGTCCATAGGAGTGTTTGATCCAAAATGATCGAGCATGAAGAGTGTTCTCATTGTGTTCTGTGGTGTGTTTCTGAGCTAAATAAAGTGGGTTTTGTGCTGATTTCAAGTGCCAATTGATCCCTCCTGTCTGATGTTACTGGATTCTTGTGTGTTGTGTCTCCTCAATAACTAAATGAAGATTTTTTGTTTGTTTCAGTGACAGCAAATCCACCCAGCCATTTTTTTTGGCTGTTGATGGTCTTTTAACTCTTGGAATTAAAAATTGGCTCTTAATCTGTTGCTTTTTAGAACTGGGAATAAATTTTCAAGAATTATTTCCATGTGATTTCATTACCTGCTGGTTGAGTGGATGAAGTTCTCCAGAGGTGTCTAAATTGTGTTGCCTTCTTGTTCCTTCCACTCAACTGAATTATCTGCTCCTGTTTTTGGGGTTTAGGTGACAGCATCTCTCTGGTTGGGTCCTGTGCAGCTGGGGCATGTGTGGACCTTTGCCCAACCAAGAGGTAGGGACTGTAGGAGAGGGTTTGGGAGAAGCTTTGAGCAGGTGGGGAAGAGTTTGGAAGTGTTAAGTGGGTGGGTGGTTGATGATCTTCAGGTGAAAATCGATAGGAAGTAAGTGGTTGTCTTGCTGAACCTGTTGTTGGAGTGGGGCCAGAGGAGGCCCCAGCAATGGTGGGAGGGCTGGAAGAACCTCTGGTGGGAGGCCAGGCTGGGAGAGTTGGGCTTGTTGAGGCTGGAGAAGAGAAGGCTCCAGGGAGACCTTGTGGTGGCCTTGCAGGACTTCAAGGGGCCTGTCAGAAAGATGGGGAGAGATTTTTGAGCAGGGCCTGTTGGGACAGGACAAGAGGGGATGGTTTGAAACTAAAAGAGGGAGATTTAGACTAGAGAGAAGGATGTTTTACACTGAGGGTGGTGAGAGCCTGTGCCAGGTTGCCCAGAGAGGTGGTGGCTGCCCCATCCCTGGAACCATTGCAGGGGAGGTTGGGGGGGAGCTCTGAGCAACCTGCTCTAGTGGGAGGTGTCCCTGCTCCCTGCAGGGGGGTTGGACCAGATGACCTGGAAAGGTCCCTTCCCACCCAAACCACTCTGATTCTATGATACGTAGGAGACATATTTTGTATTGCTGAGCTCTGATATAATTTTGCTTTGTTGGGTGGATGATCTCAAGGTGGGATTTTGTTTATTTACTTGGTTTGAATTGGTATCAGCAGAAAGAGTTGTGGATTTTCAGGGATTTCTTGTGTTGAGAGGCTGCTGTGCTTTGTGGTTGGCATCTGAAGGACGAACCCCAGACTCATACTGAAGACCCCAGTCAGGGATGATCCAGCTCTTGAGGCCTATCCAGCAGTTGCAGATCTTCTGGAATTTGTCTAAGCTCTTGAGTATGAAACAACTTTTGAGAACCAGACCATGTTTTTTTTTGTCTTGAGCTCCAAACAGGAACATGAATACCCAAATCTGAGTCATTTCCAGATAGATTTTTAATATATAACTTCACTCAAACACGAGTTTTTTGTTATTTATCTATTTTTCTAAACTCTCAACCTAAAAGGAGATGACACAGTTCATTCTGCTCCTGTTGATTCCTTCCCTCTTTTCTGTTGGAACCCTGTAGGGAGGCAATGATGATGATGATGATGATAGAATGGGTTGGGCTGGAAGGGACCTCAAAGATCATCTCCTTCCAACCCCCCTGCCATGGGCAGGGACATCTCCCACTAGACCAGGTTGCTCCAAGCCCCATCCAACCTGGCCTTGAACACCTCCAAAGCTGACAAAAGACGTTCCTACCTCTTCAGGAGATGCTGGTTTGTGTTTGGCTGTATTTTCCCTTGTCTTTCCTTCTTCTCCTGAGCTGTGGAAAACCCAAAGGGGTGGGCACATTAAAAGTCAGAGAGGAAAAATGGGCTTTATTGCAGCTTTCCCTCAGCAACTTCCTCAGTAGGAAGATTAATGCTGAAGTGTGTTCACGCCGAACATTTTTGCCTTCCTTGTCTTAGCAAGGGTTAGAGATTTGGGAGGATTATTGAAGACAAGCTGAGAGTATTTTATGAGAGAAAAAGGACTAAACTAGCACAAAAAAGAATAGATGCCATCATGCCTGCTGGGCATGGAGAATTCCAGGATAAAATGGATGAAGATTGCAGACTGCAGCACAAGTTAAAATAGACCAGAACATCTCAGCTTCTGCAGAGGTTGGGGTTTTTTTTTTGAACTCCTTGCTGCTAATTTGCTGTTGAACTTAATCAAGAAGATCTGGGTCTTTTATGGCATCAGACTCTTGAGTTTATCTGCCAGGATTTACAGCTCTGTGTTTGGGTTTTTGCTGTCTCTGGCATTAGATACCCAGCTCTCAACGTTTGATAACAGGGGAGGTTTGTCAGTTTGATGTTGGAAATGCCTCCTGAAGGCCAGTGGGAAGTTCTGAGCCTGATCTGCTTTGTCCTCATTTTCCTCTCAGGTCTTTATGCTTGAATTTGAGTTCAGTGGCTTCAAACTGGAAGAGGGGAGATTTGGATGAGAAATTAGGAAGAAGGTTTTCACTCAAAGGATGGTGAGACCCTGGCACAGGTTGCCCGGGGAAGTTGTAGGTGCTCCAACATGGATTCAAGACCAGGTTGGATGGGGCTCTGAGCAACCTGGTCTAGTAGGAGGTGTCCCTGCCCATTGCAGGGGGGTTGGAACGAGATGATCTTTGAGGTCCCTTCCAACCTAAACCATTCTATGATTCTATGTTTGATCTCTTCCTACCTGGCCAAAGTAAGATCACTCATTCCAGTTGCTGATGGTTTTTCAACCATGGGTGTGGTGTCTATATGGACAGGTGGGCTCTACAGACTTGTCCCCATTGAAAACTATTTTGATTGAAGCTTGTGAGCATTTGAAGTGCAGTCACCTTGGAGTAGATCCTCCTATGGACATTTTTTCTCTGGTAGTTTATTCTGCAAATCATTGTCTCCAGTTTCCTGTGTGTGTCATCACTTAATGAGGCATTTAATGGCTTTTGTGAAAACTTTGGCGTTCCACATATTTTTCAGGTTCAATGTTGTGTGGTAAAGGCAGCTAGAAGGTTTCCATTTGACCTTGTGCTTGGTTGGAGGAGGAAACTGGACTTGGCTTCTGCATCCCTCAATCTTGTCCTATGGAGACCAGTGTTGGTGGTCACTTGGCCATGAGAACAGAGTCAACTGAACACCCTCCCATTGATCATCCTTGCTCCTTCTCGTGGTGCAAGTGAGAGATGAGGGAAGTTGGTTAAAGCTGGAGTCCTTCAAGGTCAGGGTTGCTGGGGCTCTGAGCAGCCTGCCCTAGGTAGAGATGTCCCTGCTGGTGGAGGGAGGTTGGCCCAGATGACCTCTAGAGGTCCCTTCCAGCCTCAAACATTCTATGATTCTAAGTTTGCTCTTAATTTGACTTATACAACAGAATTTTTGAAGTCTTGCAACGCAGTGCCAGAAATTTCAAGAAGTCGTTTCTTTTCTTCACCAGAATTCCAGCTGTTGAACTTTCCTACAGCTGAATCTTCTGGATATGGACTTGTCTGGAAGCTCAATAAAATATTTCTTGCCATGAGAAGGTTTTTTTGCTCTCTGTATGTAACACACACACAGAGATTGAAGTTGGAAAGAAGATGCTTCTCCATATTTTGGGCTCCTTCTTACCTTCTACCAGGACCCTCAGTCTTAGTTTGAAGATCTCAAGTCAGGAGGAGTCTGACACTTCTCTTGATACATCTTCAGCCATTCATTACCCTCTCTGATTGAAAAATTGAGGTCTCATTTGAATTAGTTTCCAACTATTGCTTCCAAAAGCCTTTTCTCATGTAAATTAGAAGGTCCTTTGATGCCCAACAGCCTTTCCCTTTGGAGGGAACTCATCATTCCATAGCTGAGTGGTCTTTAGCTTTTATTTTGGGCAAGTTAAACACGTGGCATTGAGCTGGGGAGTGTTGGGCACTTTCTTGCCTGGCAGCACCTCAGGTTGTGTTTGGGGGTCTTTGGCTTTTAGGTTTTGCTTTCTGGGTGTAGCACCTTGCATTTGGTTGTGTTGAGATCTACTCTGAGTGGCCTTTGCAGTCTGAATTGTGGTGTGTCACCAGCCTGTCCTCTTCACCTCTCATCCAAAGGACCATTCACAGATCTCCTCTGTGGTTATATTCATTCCAGACCTGGAGTGGACCTCTTGACTCGTGGTGGGCTCTGTACCAAGCTCAGCAGAACCCTCCTCCAGCTGACTTTGTGGATGGTGATTTTCCATGGAGAGCTGCTTTTAGTCATCTGTCAGTTGGCCAACTCTAAAGCTGTTCACTGGGCTTTGTTGACATAGTAGGGTGGTAATTTTTTAATCAAGATGTCAAGCTCAGCAGAGGTTTGCCTGTTCCATTGCAGCAGTTGCCTTCACCAACTTGTTTTGGAATCTCATCTGAGGATGAAATTGCCTTTGTTTGACAAGGCCCATTTTCCATGGTTTTGTTCCTGTCCTTTTTAAGTCTAGATCAATTCTGGTTGATTTTCCCAGGACAGGAGAGGGGTGACCTGCTGGGAAGCAGCTCCACAGAGAAGGACCTGGGAGTGCTGGGGGTTGCCCATGAGCCAGTAACGGACCCCTGTGGCCAAGAAGGCCAATGGTCTCCTGGGTGCATGAAGAAGAGTGTGGGCAGCAGATCAAGGGAGGNCCATGCTGGGATTCTGTCCAGAGCTGATGTCTGGCCGAGTTGGGGGTTGGACTAGATGACCCTTAAAGGTCCCTTCCAACCCAACCCATTCTATAATTGACAGTTGAGTCATCTTTGTGCCCTCTCCTGATGTTGTCATATTACAAATGTTTGTCTTCCAAATTTTCAAAATTATTGAAAATGAAGCATGGGGGTCTCCAAAATGTTGGCACTCTTTGGAGGACTCTTTGAGGACTCAAGTTCAAGAACCTGGTTCTCTACAGCACCTTCTCTTACTGAAATGTGGAGCTGGTAGAGAGCTCAGGAGACCCTCCAGTCCATTCCCCTCTGTGAGGCAAGGTAAAGTGTCTCTGGAGCATCCCTGACAACTCTATTTCTAATTCTTCTCTAAAACCTTCCAGTTTAGGAGGTACCTCCTGAGGTAGCTGGTACTGGGTAATTCACCAATTTAATTAAAAGCTTTTCCCATCTCTTATTTCTCTGGCAAATTAAGACACTGATGGAACCACGTTACATTTTCCTTCAGTTTTCTTTCCTCTAGGCAGAATAAGGACCTTTAATCTGTTCTCATGGATCACATGGTTTCCAACTCTCTTCATTCATCTATGGAATCACAGAATGGGTTGGGTTGGAAGGGACCTCAAAGATCATCTAGTTCCAACCCCCCTGCCATGGGCAGGGACACCTCCCACTAGACCAGGTTGCTCCAAGCCCCATCCAAGCTGGCCTTGAACACCTCCAGGGATGGAGCATCCACAACCCCCCTGGGCAACCTGTGCCAGGGTCTCACCACCCTCACAGTGAAGAATTTCCTCCTCATTCCCCATCTAAATCTCTCCTCTTCCAGTTTGAACCCATCACCCCTCATCCTATCACTACAAGCCCTTGTCAAAAGTCCCTCCTCAGCCTTCTTGTAGACCCTGCTTTCCTCTCTTCTCTGGTGGGCTCTTGTAGGCTGCTTTCCTCTCCACTCTGATGAGTTTACTTCTCTCTTACACCTGCTCTGTATTTTGTGGCCTTCTCAGCACTTTATAAAATGAAATAAAACTGTTTTCCACGTGGCACTTGATTATAACAACTTAAAACACCCCCTTTTTTTTTTTTTTTTTTGGCAAATCCATTGTTGTCTCCTATTAATTTAAGATCCAACATCCCCTCAGGTTATTTTCTCTCGTCCTACAGCCTGGTGGTTCTCATTGAGTTTCACTGGGCTGTTCTGGTTGACCACAATTAGATCTCCATCCATCCTTCTTAGAGAATCATGGCATGGTTTGGGTTGGAAGGGACCTCCAAAGGTCACCTAGTCCAACCCCCTACACAAGCAGGGACATCTCTACCTAGGGCAGGCTGCTCAGAGCCCCATCAAGCCTGACCTTGAATGTCTCCAGGGATGGGGCCTCCACCACCTCTTTCTGTTCCCGTCATCAATCACTCTCATATTAAAGAACTTTTTCCTAATATCCAACCTAAATCTCCCCTTTTCTAGCTTAAACCCATCACCCCTCATCCTGTAGCTACAGACCCTCATGAACAGTTCTTCTTGTTTCATTCCTCTCTTTATCCTGTAGCTGCTTTCATAGAAGCTGCTTAATAATTGTCCTGGTGCCTTCCCCTTGCTTGCAAAGGGAGTTAAATCCCTGCTTTGCTTTAGAAGCTTCTCCAAACTTTGCTCTGTAGCTGTTCCCTTTTTGATCCCCAAAGCACTTTGGAGTGAGTAGAAGTGGATCCTCTCTATGCAAATCCCTTAATTTTTCCTGGGCTAAGTTATATTTGTGAGAAATCAACATCCTAAGTGAGGCCTGTTTCTATTATGTTGATATTTCATTATGGTAACTAAAAAAGTACGAGCGTCACCCGAGTACAAATCAATTATTTAAATCAAGGCACTTTGCAATCTTGATTGAATTATGCAACTTAGATACATTTGAATATGAGCCTGTTCTTCTTCCCCACTGTCAAGACTTCCAGTCCAGTGGTTCCTGCAGCTTTATTGCTTGTAATGAGGTTTAAAATAGTTACTTCGTGTTCTAAATTGTCACCTGCAATTTGGGGAAACTAATCATAGAGTGTTTGAGGCTGGAAGGGACCTCTAGAGGTCATCTGGTCCAACCTCCCTACACCAGCAGGGACATCTCTACCTAGGGCAGGCTGCTCAGAGCCCCATCCAGCCTCACCTTGAAGGACTCCAGGGATGGGGCCTCCACCCCCTCTCTGGGCAGCCCATTCCACTGATCTATCACCCTCAGATTAAAGAACTTTTTTCTAATATCCAGCCTCAATCTCTCCTACCTTAAAACCATCACTCCTTGTCCTATCATTGCAAACCCTGATGATCACCTCCAATGTCTTGATGCCTGAGAGTTTCTTCTGTCTCCTCCATAACCCCACATCTTTTTTCCCCCCTTTATGTGCCCTTCTCTCTCTATCTTGGTGCTTCTCAGAACCTCCTCCTGGGCTTCCCCCGTTAAAAACCACCAAACTTGCTCCCTCAGCAGATTTGCAGATGACACCAAGCTGTGTGGTGTGGTCAACACACTGGAGGGAAGGGATGACATCTAGAGGGACCTGGGACAGGCTGGAGAAGTGGGCCCAGGACAACCTTGTGAAGTCCCACCAGGCCAAGTGCAAGGTCCTGGATCAGGGCAACCCCTGGTATCAATGCAGGATGGGGATGAGTGGATTGAGAGCAGACCCAAGGAGATCATCTTGGGGGTGCTGGTTGATGGGAAGCCCAACATGAGCCAGTAATGTGTGAGTGCAGCCCAGAAAGCCTCAACCATGTCCTGGGCTGCATCAAAAGAAGTGACACCAGCAGATCAAGGGAGGTGATTCTCCCCCTTTATTCTGTTCTTGTGAGACCTCACCTGGAGCTCTGCACCCAGCCCTGGAGTCCCCAGTACAAGAGGGACCATGGACCTGTTGGAGAGGGTCCAGAGGAGGGCTGCAAAGATGATGAGAGGGCTGGAAGCCTCTACTGGGAGGCCAGGCTGAGAGAGTTGGGCTTGTTCAGCCGTGGAGAAGAGAAGGCTCCATGGAGACCTTCTGATGGCCTTCCAGTATCTGAAGGGTGACTAAAAAAGCTGGAGAGGGACGTTTTCCAAGGGCTTGTAGTCATGGGACAAGGGGTGATGGCTTCAAACTGGAAGAAGGAAGATTTAGATTAGAAAAGAGGAAGAAGTTCTTCCCCATGAGGGTGGGGAGACACTGGCCCAGGTTGCCCAGGGAAGTTGTGGATGCTCCATCCCTGGATGTGTTCAAGGCCAGGTTGGATGGAGCTTTGAGCAACCTGCTCTAGTGGGAGGTGTCCCTGCCCATGGCAGGGGGGTTGGAACTAGATGATCTTTGAGCTCCCTTCCAACCCAACCCATTCTATGATTCTGTCACTGCCAAATTCCTGTGAAAATCAATTTATCCTGTTGTACTAATGACTGACAGAGCTGAACCTTTTCCCCTGTCTCTGCAGGGCTGCTCTGCAGCCACCTCTTCCCTTCCATGTCTGAACACCCCCAGACTGATGATTTTGAAGTCCAGTCACACCAGATGTAATGTTTCCAGGATTTTATTGGGTCCTGCTTGTTATTCAGCCTCTTTGCACCCAGAGGTAGCAAGAGAAGATTCATTTTCTTTATGGCCACTCTTGTCTGACTTTGAACCTCGTTCGCCCTTCGCCGTGTCCTTCTCTGGTGTTGAGCTCATTCCTTCCCTGGCTGCATCAGCAGTTTCATCTGGGAAGGTGTCTTATTAGTTGGAAAGGTGCTGGCTCTGCAGTTCCTCATCTCCCTGTTCCCTGCAAGATCGTTCCATCACTCAACTCCAAATATCCCCATCAGTCGTGCAGCCTTGGTCTCTTTGACCTTTTCTTGTCTCCTCCACGTGGTAGCTCAGGAGCCACCACCCTGTGGGTCTGCAGCCGGGCTCTGGGTGGGGTGTGGGGTTAAACATCATCATTTTGAGGCCTTCTCTTGCAAGAGGCAGCACTTTGCAATGTCTCTCTCTCCCTGAGCTCAGCAGAAGCTGGTGTGGAAGCAAGATACCATTGACCAGCAGCTTCCTCCCCATTTGAGAGGCAGCTTCTACCAGATCCTGCTCCACTTCTCTGAGCGTGGGGAAGAAAAAATCCTGGCACAACATCAGGCAAAGATTGCCAGCCCTCGACTTAGACTTTGCTTTTCAGCTCTTTTCCAGGATCTCTGACATCTTTTCTCACCCTATTTGTGCTCCCAGTATTCATGGTTCCTTCTGTTGACCAGAGCCACTAGTTAGAGATCAGATATTTCTCAGAGGAGCTCCTGCTGATTCACAGAGAGGCTTTGCAGAGGCTGCTTCTTCTGAGCACAGGCTGGAGCAACCAGCAGGGGATCATTTTGCTCACTATTCCAAGGTTGTTTGTCTCTTCCAGCACACATGTAGGCACAGGGTTCTTCTGTGCCTCCCACCACGGGTGTTTCTCTGGGTCTCCTTGACCTTCTCGTGCTTTGCTGATGCTCTCCATGGAGGTTTCTTAGTCAGGAGGCTCAATAATGTGCATGTTCTCACCTGGTCTCTGTGGTTTATGTGGTTTCCCCTTCTACCAAAACAAAGTTTGATGCTCTGTGTTGGGGTTCTGCCCTTAAGAAGCTTTTACTCCCATCTGTTTAGGCCAGATTTTGGCCAGCCTGGCTGGTGTTAATCTTCTCATCCAAAATTCCACCTATGTCTTGAATGGAGACTTTTGGGGATGAATTCATGAGCTGGTTCAGCCTCATGGTTTCATTTCGGGAGAGATCTTGCTGCTGGAGAAGCCAAATCACAGAATCCCAGCGTGGTGGGGTGGGAAGGGACCTCTGGAGATCATCTGGTGCAACCCCCCTGCTCCAGCAGCTCACCCAGAGCAGGGGGACCAGGATGGTGTCCAGGCCCCTTTGGAATCTCTGCAGACAAGGAGACTCCACAACCTCTCTGGGCAGCCTGGGCCAGGCTC
>VYZX01067651.1:120103-163039 GCA_013401335.1 Brachypteracias leptosomus
AACTTGGTGCCGCGTGCCCCTTGTGCTGGCCCTGGGCACCACTGACAAGAGTCTGGCCCCAGCCTCTTGCCCCCACCCTTGAGCTCTTGAGCAGCATTGAAATCCAGATGTTTTTGTTGTGACTGGTTTTGACATATGATGATGCCACTTCTCATCTATTATCAGCTGCTCTGGCTGACTGGAGAGGTCCCAGTTGATTGGAGATTAGCAGATATGACACCTATCTACGAGAAAGACAGAAGTAGAATCCAGGGGAGGTTGAGGTTGGAGCTAAGGAACAATTTGTTGGTGTTTGGGGTTGTTGTGGCTGTGCCAGGCTGGGCAGGGCAGTGGTGGAGTCCCCAGCCCTGGAGGGGGTTGCAAGGGGTGGAGATGTGGTGCTGAGGGCCAGGGGTTAGTGGTGCCCTGGCAGGGATGGGTTAATGATTGGACTTGATTTTAAAGGTCTTCTCCAACCAAAACAATTCTACTATTCTATGATCTCACGATCACATCATGGGAGACAAGCATCAAGTTCTTCCCATGCCCACAACCTACACAAGCAGTGCCTCAGTTTCCCATGTGGAACGTGACAGAAAGTGTTGGCACTGCCTGTGCTTCCCAAGATGGAGAAGGGAAACACTGGGAGATGCCCCAGAGGTGACTTCTCCCCTTCTCCAGCACCTGAAGGAACAGAAATGCTGTTGACCACGTGCTCCTGGTCACCCTTCATTCCTCCCTTGTGCCTCCCATGGAGTTTTTCTTTCAAGTTCTGTACAGTTTTTGAAACGGCACCAAATTATTCTGCTTACATGGAAATGGCTCTTGTGACACCAACGCTGCAGAGACTCCTCTCATGCCTTACTCCTTGTGCTTTAAAAATAAGGCTGGTGCCTTTGATCTGCAAAACTCTTGATTTGAATCTTATCTCCTTGTGGGATCTCCTTCCCCAGGCAGTCAGGATTAGCTGGGCTTGACTTCCTTCATAATCTTCTTGTTAAATCTGAGAGGGCTTCAGCAGAGCTTTCTCTTGGGGTGGGAAGGGGGACATTGATTCTGGAATATGGTTTTCTGGGTGTTATCAGGATTTTCTGGCTATCAAGATAAGCCATGGGGCTTAGAGATCATGGAATTTTCTTGCTATGAAGGAATTCATGTGTCTTCAGTGGGTTTAGGTTTTTTTCTGACCTTCCTTTTTACCTTTGCATTATTAAGTCCTATTTTTTGCTTTGTGTGTGTGTTTATATTAGTGAAAAGATGGTCAGAAGAACATTGGGGCAAACAATCCCTTATTCTTTGGCTATTGCTTTCCTCCTGCTCTCCTGAGATGCTGGGAGCATGGGCAAGGTTTGAAGGCCACACAGACTTGCTCCTTTAAGTTCTAGAACCAGGAGACCTTTGTCTTCAAAGTCCATAACATAGAATCATAGAATGTTTCAGGCTGGAAGGGACCTCCAGAGGTCATCTGGTCCAACCTCCCTCCACCAGCAGGGACATCTCTACCTAGGGCAGGCTGCTCAGAGCCCCAGCAAGCCTGATCTTGAAGGACTCCAGGGATGGGGCCTCCCCCCCCTCTCTGGGCAGCCCCTTCCCCTGATCTATCACCCTCAGATTAAAGAACTTTTTTCTACTATCCAGCCTAAATCTCTCCTTTCCCAGCTTAAAACCATCACTCCTGGTCCTAGTCACTTGTTTTGATTTAAAAAGAAAATCAGATTGGAAAATCTTAAGGAGCAACCTGGAGTGAGGTCACTCATCTGGGAAGCTTGAATTAGGCCCATTATTGTTACTTCTGCCTCTGGTACATCCATAGGAAGACAAATGTCAATCAGCAGCACCCTGTGGATCTAAGATACTCATTTTCTTCCTGCAGCCACTTAACTTCTCAAGCAACTTCTACCTGAAGATAAGGGAGACCTTATAGTGACCTTCCAGTACCTGAAAGGGGCCTATAAGAAGTTGGGGGAGGATCTGTTCACAAGGGTTTGTAGGGACAGGATGAAGGGTGATGGTTTTAAGGTAGAAAAGGGTAGATTTAGGTTGGACATTAGGAAAAAGTCCTTTAATATGAAGGTGGTTGATCACTGGAACAGGTTGCCCAGAGAGGTGGTGGAGGCCCCATCCCAGGAGACATTCAAGATCAGACTTGCTGGGGCTCTGAGCAGCCTGCCCTAGGTAGAGATGTCCCTGCTGGTGGAGGGGGGTTGGACCAGATGACCTCTAGAGGTCCCTTCCAACCCAACCCAGTCTATGATTCTAACTGTCAATTCTTGTTGATGCCAAAACAATCTTGATGCTGAAAGGTACAACCCCAAACTCTGAGATATTGCAAAATAAACCCCAGGTGACCCGTTGCTGCCATCTGCATCTGCATCTCAGCAGAATGAGAGTCAGGACTGGGTTTTGTGACTGCAAATTCCTGAAGTGCTGGCACCAGATCCAGAAATCCTGACAGTGTTCTTTGAAGGCAAGAAGTTTTGTGTAGGTGTCTCACAGTAATTTTAGCTCCTTCCCTTGATTCAGCTCTGAACTGAAGCTCCTGCTTGGCTCCTGAGGTAAAATACAAGGTGCTCTGAAGGCTCTTGTGATAGGCAAGCACCAGGAGGTGGTATTTTGATGATACAGCATTTAGACTACATACTAAACCCACCACTTTCATGGCTTCCTTCAGGATAAGAGGTGGTGGCCTCAAGGTGCACCAGGGGAGGTTTAGATTGGACATTAGGAAGAAGTTCTTTACTGGAAGAGTGGAAGAGGCTGCCCAGGGAGGTGGGGGAGTCACCATCCCTGGAGGGGTTCAACAAATGAGTAGATGTGACACTTTGAGACATGGTCTAGGGGTCAAGGAGATGTTGGACTTGATGATCCTGGAGGTCTTTTCCAACCTAAATGATTTTATGATTCTCAGCTCATCTGAGCATCTTGTGAACTGCAGTGAATTTAATAGTGCTGTTAGATGTAGAGAAGGGATGTTTACCCCATTTCCCAGCTCTAAACTGTGCACCAGATGGGCCAAGAGCCTGGTGTGGGCAGCAGGGTGAGGGAGGGGGTTCTCCCCCTCTATTCTGCTCTCCTGAGACTCCACCCGGAGCACTGTGTCCAGCTCTGGAGCCCCCAGAGCAAGAGAGACATGGACCTGTTGGAGCAGGGCCAGAGGAGGAGGCCATGAAGATGATGAGAGGGCTGGAAGCCTCTGCTGGGAGGCCAGGCTGAGAGTTGGGCTTGTTCAGCCTGGAGAAGAGAAGGCTCCAGGGAGACCTCATTGCAACTTTCCAGTATGTGAAAGGGGTTCTCCACAAAAGCTGGGGAGGGACTTTCTGCAAGGGCTTGGGTTGGAAGAGATCTTAAAGGTCATCTAGTTCCAACCCCCCTGTCATGGCAGGGACACCTCCCACTAGTCCAGGTTGCTCACAGCCACATCAAAACAGACCTTGAACACCTCCAGGGATGGAGCATCCCCAGCTTCCCTGGGCAACCTGTGCCAGTGTCTCACCACCCTCAGAGTGAAGAACTTCTTAATTTCCAATCTCAATCTCCCCTCTTCCAGTTCAAACCCATCACCCCTTGTCCTATCACTCCAGGCCTTTGTGAAAAGTCCCTCTCCAGCTTTCTTGTAGCCTGCTTCAGATACTGAAAGGCCACCAGGAGGTCTCCCTGGAGCCTTCTCTTCTCCAGGCTGACCAAGCCCAACTCTCCCAGCCTGGCCTCCCACCAGAGGCTTCCAGCCCTCCCACCATTGCTGGGGCCTCTGGCCCTGCTCCACCAGCTCCATGTCCTTCTTGAACTTTTCCAGTTCTTTAGTTTCTCAGAACCTACATCTCTTAAAATCCATAGATGAGGCAAGTTGTGAAAATCCATTTTTCCAAGGTTATTGTTTTCCAAGTACCTCTTTGGGATTCTGCCTTGGATACACAGGCAGGTGAGAAACACTTCTTAAAATGTCTTCAGATAAGACCACTGAGAGACATCCAGACCTCAAATAATGGACTTGAACTCAGTTTTGTTAGAGCAGATCTTTGTGAGTTACTGCTGAGTTAATATTAAGTTAATAAACCCTAAATAGGCTGCCAGTTTATTTCTTCCTTAGGAAATTAAATCAGATTGCCTGTGCTCAAATTGCTGTTTGCAAATGAAGTAGCTGGGAGGGGAGCAGCAGCTCAGCTCTGGTGCCTCCAGACCTGGGGATCTGCTACAACTTCAGGGCACGTACCAACAAATGAAGGTGTTCTTTAGATTGTGTGGGTTCTGAGGCATTAGGAGTATGTTATCATAGAGTGGTCTGGGTTGGAAGGGAGCTCAAAGATCATCTAGTTCCAACCACCCCACCATGGGCAGGGACACCTCCCACTAGAGCAGGTTGGTCAAAGTCCCATCCAACCTGACCTTGAACACCCCCAGGGATGGAGCATCCACAACCCCCCTGGGCAACCTGTGCCAGGGTCTCACCACCCTTTGAATGAAGAATTTCCTTCTATTTTCTAATCTAATCTCCCCTCCTCCAGTTTAAAGCCATCACCCCTCATCCTTTCCCTACAGGTCTTTGTGAAAAGTCCCTCCCCAGCTTTCTTGTAGCCCCCTTCAGATACTGGAAGGCCACAAGAAGGTCTCTTTGGAGCCTTCTCCAAGCTGAACAAACCCAATTCTCTCAGCCTGTCCTCATAGGAGAGGTGTTCCAGACTTCTAATCATCCCTGTAGCCCTCCTCTGGACCTTCTCCAACAGGTCCATGTCCTTCTTGTGCTGGGTGCTCCAGAACTGGACACAGTGCTCCAGGTGGGATCTCCCAAGAGCACCATAGTTATCAAATGCTGATGATATTAATCATATTAAGAAACAGCTGTTGGGTTTCAAGTGCTGACAGTTAACAAGTGGTCCTGGTCAGGTGGATGGGATTTTAGAAGGTTTTCAGTAGACCCAAGAGCAACCTGCTCTAGTGGGAGGTGTCCCTGCCCATGGTGGGGAGTTGGAACGAGATGATCTTTAGGCCCTTTCCAACCCAAACCATTTGATGATTCCATAATTGGCTCTATGGTTTTTATTAGTGCTCTTGAAGTTGTCTCACCAGTTCTGTGTGTGAGATGTCAGAGAGAGGGACAAAGGAATAACCCATGACCTTGTAAACCTAGAAAGCAGATGGAGACTTTGTGGAGTCTCCTGCTCTAGGCTGGAGGGACAGTGGAGATCATCCAGTTCTCCTGCTTTGATGTGCTCATTGAGGGCAGGTATCATCAGATGAGGTGGTTCTGATCACTTGGTACCTTGGGCTTGGCACCTTTGTGTTTGATTTAAGTTCTATTCAAAGAAGAGAATAAAGTAGATGCTGAGTAATGCTGCTGGAGGTGAGAGTTGCAAGAGGTGGAAGAAGGAGAGAGTTGTGTCATGAGTAGAGATTAAAAAGTTGGTGAGCAATACAGGTTAGTGTAAACACCACCGTTGGTGCTGCAGAAAAAACCCATATATATTAATTTCTTTAGCCTTATGAGCAAGAAAATATTGAGAAGAGAACAAATCTCATTTATGTATTTGATCCCTGTGACTTTCTACAGGAAGTTTGTGGGTGATTTTCATTTGAACATCTTGAAATAGCTGTTGGATAAGTTGTAGAAGAGCAGAAGAAACACAGAAATAGTCCGAGGACAAGAAAAAACATGCACACAGAAGCTTAGAGCTAAGGCTGGTTAGTTTATTGGAGGGAGCACTTGGCTGCAGCAGCAGCACAAGGAGAAGATTCCAGGCACTGAGTGTCCTCCTGAGCAGCCAAGAAGGTTGGACCTAAACCTGGTGTTTTAAAGGGGAAATTGGGCAGGGCAGAGGTGAGGTGAGGTTTTAATAGGGAGGTGGATTGTCCATTGTAATGAATGATCAAACAAAAAAGAGCATCTCTCACAGAATCCCAGCGTGGTGGGGTGGGAAGGGACCTCTGGAGATCATCTGGTGCAACCCCCCTGCTCCAGCAGCTCCCCCAGAGCAGGGGCACCAGGATCACATCCAGGCCCCTTGGGAATCTCTGCAGACAAGGAGACTCCACAACCTCTCTGGGCAGCCTGGGCCAGGCTCCAACACCCTCACCCCAAANCAGCTGTAGGCCAATAGAGGGATGTTCTCAAGTTCATGGGTGCTGTTTAATGGCACATGGTGAGGCAGGAGAAGGGGGTTCAGGGAAGCTGTGATCTCTTCTTGGCCTTGACATTGCTGGAACTCTGAACACATCTTTTCTCCTTGGGCAGAATGAGTTGTGGAGGAGGCCCCAGGTGCTGTTAACCTGTGGCTGTGTGAGGAGGTGCTGGGGTTTGCTAATTGAAACATCACTTTTTACTTCATGAGCCAACCTTTGCATGAAAATTACTGCCTGTCCTAGTTAAAATCTGCACAGGATGTTAGGGGTGGGTTTGGGTTACAGCTCAAATGAACCATGAGCTGAAGACAAGCCCTGGAAATGTTGTAGAGGACGTTGTGATGCTGGGGGTGGCATTTCTGAGAGTTAAGGGTAAAAGTCTCCTGTTATTTGTAATGGGGAATCTCTATAGGTTTTAAAATAATGGAATCATAGAATTATCAGGGTTGGAAGGGACCTTAAAGATCATCTAGTCCCAACCCCCCTGCCATGGGCAGGGACACCTCCCACTAGAGCAGGTTACACGTGGAAACCTCCTCTTTGGGAGTTTGATGCTCATGGGGTGATGGGTGGGGGCTGGCGAGTTCAGTTTAGGATCAGTTGAGGGGGGGGTTTGTGAAATGCAACCACCTGTATAATTGTTATTTACAAACCATCTGTAAACTTGTGTTCTCATCCTGAGTGGAAAATTGTAGGATTTGAGTGGTGCCCAGGGACAGGCCACGGGGCAGCGGGCACCAAGTGGAACCCAGGAGGTTCCATGGGAGCAGGAGGAGAAGCTTGTTTGGGGTGAGGGTGTTGGAGCCTGGCCGAGGCTGCCCAGAGAGGTTGTGGAGCCTCCTTGTCTGGAGAGATTCCAAAGGGGCCTGGACATGATCCTGGTCCCCCTGCTCTGGGGGAGCTGCTGGAGCTGGGGAGTTGGACCAGAACATCTCCAGAGGTCCTTCCAACCCCATCATGCTGGGATTTTGTGAAAGATGAGGCTGGACATGACTGGCCCTTAAGGACAGGGGTGCTCAGAGACATTCTAGCCATGTCCTTTTTGCATGGCTGAGACACACCCACCTGTCTCTTGGGGTGACATAAACACCCCAAGGTGGTGAAGTTTAAATAAAAAAAGGTCATATTTTGTTGTGAGGAACTGGAAGAACAGATCAGGGGTGCCTGGTGTGCTCCCCTGAGCTGGGCTTGGGGTGCAACCTGATAAAGGCTGTGCTTGCACCAGATTAACTAA
Source organism: Brachypteracias leptosomus (assembly GCA_013401335.1). NCBI lineage: Eukaryota > Metazoa > Chordata > Aves > Coraciiformes > Brachypteraciidae > Brachypteracias > Brachypteracias leptosomus. Next base: position 127,431 of record VYZX01067651.1, read on the forward strand.
GCTGCCCATATGTTTGGGAGTAGATTACTGGGGAATGTGCATGAGTTGTTCTTGGGTAGCTGAGCAAAGAGTGGGTCACCTGTGCTGGGAAATACATAGAATCATAGAATGTTTGAGGCTGGAAGGGACCTCTAGAGGTCATCTGGTCCAACCTCCCTCCACCAGCAGGGACATCTCTACCTAGGGCAGGCTGCTCAGAGCCCCATCCAGCCTGACCTTGAAGGACTCCAGGGATGGGGCTTCCCCCCCCTCTCTGGGCAGCCCATTCCACTGATCTATCACCTTTTCAGTTGAGCATCGTGGAGAATCTCTATGGCAGAAGCTGGGAAAGACCTTGGGACACTCTTTGTCCTAATGCTTGATGGCAAGACCATACCTGCTGTTCTCAGTTTGTCATCTACACACCATCCAGTGTCTTCTGCTGAGAGGCTGAGAGTCCTACTGACAGCTTTATTCACTCTTAGGGTTAATTTGGTTCTGAACAAGTTAATAGCTGTGAAAGGAGGTTTGAGCCATGTGGTGGATGGTCTCTTCTCCCAAGGAACAAACAGGACAAGAGGAAAGGGCCTTAAGTTGGCCCAGGGGAGTTTGAGGTTGGAGCTGAGGAACAATTTGTTGGTGTTTGGGGTTGCTGTGGGCTGTGCCAGGCTGGGCAGGGCAGTGGTGGAGTCCCCAGCCCTGGCGGGGTTTCCAAGGGGTGGAGATGTGGTGCTGAGGGCCAGGGGTCAGTGGTGCCCTGGCAGGGATGGGGTAATGATTGGACTTGATGATCTTGAAGGTCTTTTCCAACCAAAATGATTCTATGATTCTAAGATAGGTGTCCTAGCAAATAAATAAAGTGGGTGTGAATTATTAGTTCTAAAATATCTTTTACTGTCAGTGCTGGAATCTCTCATTTTGTTGTGTGGCTTCACAATCCCAAATGTGTGTCCATGCCAGGCTTTAATGAACTAGAAATAGGAAAAAATTATAATATGGAGCTCTATTTATAATTAAGACTTAAATGGGAAACAGCTCTGAGATGAATAGAGGCTGATATGAAAAGGGCCTGAGTGGAGGAGGAGGAAAGTGAAATATTCTGTGTTTAGCTGTGCCAAGTAACCTGGAGAAGCTGCAGTTTGCAGAGGGCTGTAATTTGGCCAGTTAGGGCTGATTTTTATGGGAATAGTTAAAACCACGTCTTTAATGTCCAATAACTTCACCTCAACTTTTGGCCAAGTCCTGTAACCAAATTTTGGATACTCAGGTAAGGTCTGGATTTCTTTAGTCTCAGAAGAAGTGGATCTGTTCCAATTGCTGTGAGTGCAGCCCAGAAGCCCTGGCCCAGAGACAATCATAGAATGGTTTGGGTTGGAAGGGACCTCAAAGATCATCTCATTCCAACCCCCCTGCCATGGGCAGGGACACCTCCCACTACACCAGGTTGCTGAAGGTCCCATCCAAGCTGGCCTTGAACACCTCCAGGGATGGAGCATCCACAACCCCCCTGGGCAACCCATGCCAGTGTCTCACCACCCTCATGGGGAAGAACTTCTTCCTAATTCCAATCTAAATCTCCCCTCTTCCACTTTGAAGCCATCACTCCTTGTCTTATCACTCCAGACCTTTGTGAAAAGTCCCTCCCCAGCTTTCTTGTAGCCCCCTTCAGATACTGGAAGGCCACCAGAAGGTCTCCCTGGAGCCTTCTCTTCTCCAAGCTGAACAAGCCCAATTCTCTCAGTCTGTCTTCATAGGAGAGATGTTCCTACCTCTGATCATCTTTGTAGCCCTCCTCTGGACCCTCTCCAGAAGGTCCATTCCAGAGAAGTTGTGGAGTCTCCTTCTCTGCAGAGATTCCAAAGGGGCCTGGATGTGATCCTGGTCCCCCTGCTCTGGGTGAGCTGCTGGAGCAGGAGGGTTGGACCAGATGATCTCCAGAGGTCCCTTCCAACCCCTTCCATTCAATGATTCTCTGACACCAGGACTAACAAGGTGCAAGTTGTGCTCCCTTCCCACCACTCTTCCCCTCCAAATGTCAGTTTTAATTGCAAATCTTTTCTCAACCACTTGATGGTTGAATATTGCAGAGAAACGTGACCCCCCTGGAAGAAATCAGAAAGAATCCTGCTATTGAGTTAATTAGATACAAATTAGAGTGGATTTGTTTTTAATAAAGATTAAATGATCTATTCAAGCTCTTTCAGGCTCTACTTGAGCTACACCTGTGTCTGGCTTGCTGAGGATTTTCCTCATTAATTAAGAGCCTTTCCTTGTGTTATGACTTAATTGGGTGTCACAAGGAGCCTGATGAGACAATAAAATGGTTTTAATTGCATACAAACTAAATGGCTGATACTTCATGTACTGGAGCATTCCATGACATGACCCTCAGCTACTTATCTGCTGATGGTGACAGTAAGAAAATGTTGCCTACTTGATTTTTTAAGGTTTTAATTAAGCATTTCTCATTCCTCAAGTCAACCTTCCCCATTTATGAGACTTGTTTAAGAAGCTTTCCAAGTTTGGAACCATCTAAATGATCTTGAGTGTTGGTTGTAGTTTCCAAAGGGGTAGATGTTCCATTGTGGTTCCAAACCCATAACTGCAGAGGTCAACTCTTGTCTTTACTGTGAAAAAATGACACACAAGACTTGCTGTTGTTGGGTGTGGAGAGTTACCAGCTGAGGGGGTTGTGTGGAGATGGTTGTGCTCAGGGGGTGGGGTCATAGAATGGGTTGGGTTGGAAGGGAGCTCAAAGATCATCTAGTTCCAACCCCCCTGCCATGGGCAGGGACACCTCCCACTAGAGCAGGTTGCTCAAGGCTCCATCCAACCTGATCTTGAACCCGTCCAGGGATGGAGCATCCACAACTTCCCTGGGCAACCTGTGCCAGTGTCTCCCCGCCCTCACAGTGAAGAAATTCCTCCTCATTTCCAATCTAAATCTCCCCTCTTCCAGTTTGAACCCATCACCCCTTCTCTTACCACTACAAGCCCTTGTAGAAAGTCCCTCCCCAGCTTTCTTGTAGGCCCCCTTCAGACACTGGAAGGTCCCTGCCCTTCAGCTGCTTTGGCCACATGTTTCTCATCACCTTCATCTAAACCATATCAATCCATAGTTACTCTTTTTTGCTGGAAAAATCCTGTAAGTTTTCCTTGCCCTTCAGGGATTAGTCACTGTTCTGCTGCTTCTGCCTCTTCCATCTATTTTTTTTTCTTTTCTCCCTTTGGGAAGGTGGAAACAGGAGTAAAAGATGAAATAAACTCTTCCCCTTGTCATGTCTCTTCTGCTCATCTTCTCCAAGCAGCAGGTAGATGTGTAAAGTCCATGAATTATGGATGGAGCTGCTGTAGCCCACAGAGTGCTCAGTATCTGCAGTGGAGTTAACCCATTTTATTCCACACTAGGTGGGTGGTAGAGCTGCCTATGGGATGGGGAAACCCCAAAACTTCACATTTTCAATGTTCCTCCAGCCACAGTAACAGACTCCTCCGTTTCCCCACTTATTTTCTCCCCCTAGGTCTACCTGAAAACCTTGCAGCAGCTTTTGGGCTGAGCCTTATGCTTATTTGCTGCTTCAAACTGGTTTACAAGCTCAGCTTGGGATGTTAGTCCTGAATAATACTGGTTAGAACTTAGCAAGAAGAAGCTGGAGAACAGGCTGGGGGTGAAGGGCTGGAGAGGAACCCTGAGGAGAAGAACTTGGGGGTGCTGGGGGTGAGGAGCTGGAGCTGAGCTGGCCCCAGCAGCCAATGTCCTCCTGGGCTGCATNGGACAAGGGGTAATGGTTTAAGACTGGAAGAAGCCAGACTTAGATTGGAAATTAGGAAGAAATTCTACACTATGAGAGCAGTGAGAGCCTGTGCCAGGTTGCCCAGAGAGGTGGTGGCTGCCCCATCCCTGGAACCATTGCAGGGGAGGTTGTTTGGGGCTCTGAGCAACCTGCTCTAGTTGCAGATGTCCCTGCTCCCTGCAGGGGGGTTGGATGAGATGACCTCGAAAGGTCCCTTCCAACCCAAACCTTCTGTGATTCTATGAAATGAACTTTTTTGCTAAGGTATTTTGTAGATTTAGGATGGAGAGAGTCTCCATCAAGAGGAGAGAAAGACAAAAGCAGGGTCCTAGACATGGATTGTGTGTGACACAGGATCTGACTCCTCCTATGACTTCGAGCAAGATCTGTAGCTTGTCTGCCTGTTTGTTTTTCACATCCCTGCAGTGGAATGGTTGCTATGTCCCTCTCCAGGCTGGATTTAGGCTTCTTGGATCAAACCTTTGCAGGGCTCAGTTATACAGAAGAAAAGTCCTTCTAGCTCTGGGCTTTGCCATTGGGGCCACCTAAAAGTAAGGCTGAGAATGGAAGAAAAATCAGATTTTTATCATGTGCTGAAGTCTGATTGTCCTACATGGTGGCAATGAACCCACATCTTACATCATCCTGATTTTTATACTTTGGATTTATGTTAATTCCAACAATCACCATGAAAGGAATTTGATGGTGGGAGGATCTGAATAGATTCTGGGTTTATTCTCTTTGTTGTTGTTATACCCAGTTTAAGTTTTCCTGTTGTGTTTCTGCAGATAGATCCCATCAGTGTGGGACTGAATCCTTGGTGGGGAGGGTGGTAGGGTTGGATTTGAGCATGTCCCACCCTAGTGCAAATATTTTTTTGCCTTCCTTATATTGTTTTCCTTTTAGAATGATAATTTGGATTATGAGACTACTCAGCCTGGAGAAGAGAAGCTCCAGGGAGACCTTCTGGTGGCCTTCCCGTGTCTGAAGGGGGCTACAAGAAAGCTGGGGAGGGACTTTTTACAAGGGATTGTAGTGATAGGATGAGGGGTGATGGCTTCAAAGTGGAAGAGGGGAGATTTAGATTGGAGATGAGGAGGAAATTCTTCACTCTGAGGGTGGTGAGACACTGGCCCAGGTTGCCCAGGGGGGTTGTGGATGCTCCATCCCTGGAGGTGTTCAAAACCAGGTTGGATGGCACCTTGAGCAACCTGGTGTAGTGGGAGATGTCCCTGCCCATGGCAGAAGGATTGGACTAGATGATCATTAAGGTCTCTTCCAACCCAACCCATTTCATGACTCTATGATCTGACAGAGGTTTGTCTCTGTACAAACATCTCGATACTTGAAATTTCTGTAGGAGGGTGAAGCCATAAACCCAAGATATGAGATGATGTAATTGTGGGGGACAACAGCAAGAAGTCTCACTGGAGTACCTCCTCTCTTCCATCCCACGTGGCCCTTTCCACTATTGCCAGCACAGGCAGGATCTACAGAGCTCCTTAAGCTTTGCTGAATCATAGAACCATAGAATTGTCAGGGTTGGAAGGGACCTCAAAGATCATCTCGTTCCAACCCCCCTGCCATGGGCAGGGACACCTCCCACTACAGCAGTTGCTCACAGCCCCAGCCAGCCTGGCCTGAAAAATGTGCAGCCATGGGGCTTCCACCACCTCTCTGGGCAACCTGGGCCAGTGTCTCCCCACCCTCCTGGGCAAGAACTTCTTCCTAATGTCTCATCACAATCTCCCCTGAAGCCTCAGACCTTCTTCTGCAGCCCCTCTCTCTGGGTGCTGTTGTGAGTGATTCTCTTGCAGGCAGGTGAGATGTTGTTCCTCTTCCTAGTGAAAGACTTCAAAGGTGAAAAATGATTGTGCAAATACTTAATAACCTTGTCAGGGAAGCTCAACTGCTTCTATTTTTAGGATTATTGTATTTCATAGGAGAAGGGGCTGCAGTAGGTGGGTGTTAAATATTGAATTTCTCTTAAAATTTCCTATTTATTTGGTGAAGAGGATCTTATCAAAGAATTGTAGAGTGGTTTGGGTTGGAAGAGACCTTAAAGATCAACTCATTCCAACCCCCCTGCCATGGGCAGGGACACCTCCCACTAGACCAGGTTGCTCCCAGCCCCATCCAAGCTGGTCTTGAACACATCCAGTGATGGGACATCCACAACCCCCCTGGGCAACCTGTGCCAGGGTCTCCCCACCCTCAGAGTGAAGAATTTCTTCCTAATTTCCAATCTAAATCTCCCCTCTTCCAGTTTGAACTCATCATCCCTCATCCTATCACTAAAAGCCCTTGTGAAAAGTCCCTCCCCACCTTTCTTGTAGGTCCCCATTAGGTACTGAAAGGTCACAATAAGATCCCCCAGAGCCTTCTCTTCTCCAGGCTGAACAAGCCCAATTCTCTCAGCCTGTCTTCGTAGGAGAGATGGTCCAGCCCTTTAATCATCTTTGTAGCCCTCCTCTGACCCTCTCCAACAGGTCCATGTCCTTCTTGTGCTGGGGGCTCCAGAGCTGGATGCAATACTCAGGTGGGGTCTCACAAGAGCAGAGCAGAGGGGCAGAATCACCTCTTTCAACCTGCTGGACATGCTTCCTTCTGGCCATGCTTCTTCTGATGCAGCCCAGGACATGGTTGGGGCTTTCTGGGCTGCACCCACCCATTGCTGGCTCATGCTGAGCTTTTCATCAACCAGCACCCCCAAGTCTTTCTCCTAAGGGCTACACTCAATCCCCTCATCCCCCAGCCTGTATTCGTGCTTGGGGTTGCCCCAACCCACGTGCAGAACCTTGCACTTGGTCTTGTTGAACTTCACAAGGTTGTCCTGGGCCCACCACTCAAGCCAGTCCAGCTCCCTCTGGATGAATCCCTTCCCTNCTTCTTCTGCAGCCCCTCTCTCTGGGTGCTGTTGTGAGTGATTCTCTTGCAGGCAGGTGAGATGTTGTTCCTCTTCCTAGTGAAAGACTTCAAAGGTGAAAAATGATTGTGCAAATACTTAATAACCTTGTCAGGGAAGCTCAACTGCTTCTATTTTTAGGATTATTGTATTTCATAGGAGAAGGGGCTGCAGTAGGTGGGTGTTAAATATTGAATTTCTCTTAAAATTTCCTATTTATTTGGTGAAGAGGATCTTATCAAAGAATTGTAGAGTGGTTTGGGTTGGAAGAGACCTTAAAGATCAACTCATTCCAACCCCCCTGCCATGGGCAGGGACACCTCCCACTAGACCAGGTTGCTCCCAGCCCCATCCAAGCTGGTCTTGAACACATCCAGTGATGGGACATCCACAACCCCCCTGGGCAACCTGTGCCAGGGTCTCCCCACCCTCAGAGTGAAGAATTTCTTCCTAATTTCCAATCTAAATCTCCCCTCTTCCAGTTTGAACTCATCATCCCTCATTCTATCACTAAAAGCCCTTGTGAAAAGTCCCTCCCCACCTTTCTTGTAGGTCCCCATTAGGTACTGAAAGGTCACAATAAGATCCCCCAGAGCCTTCTCTTCTCCAGGCTGAACAAGCCCAATTCTCTCAGCCTGTCTTCGTAGGAGAGATGGTCCAGCCCTTTAATCATCTTTGTAGCCCTCCTCTGACCCTCTCCAACAGGTCCATGTCCTTCTTGTGCTGGGGGCTCCAGAGCTGGATGCAATACTCAGGTGGGGTCTCACAAGAGCAGAGCAGAGGGGCAGAATCACCTCTTTCAACCTGCTGGACATGCTTCCTTCTGGCCATGCTTCTTCTGATGCAGCCCAGGACATGGTTGGGGCTTTCTGGGCTGCACCCACCCATTGCTGGCTCATGCTGAGCTTTTCATCAACCAGCACCCCCAAGTCTTTCTCCTAAGGGCTACACTCAATCCCCTCATCCCCCAGCCTGTATTCGTGCTTGGGGTTGCCCCAACCCACGTGCAGAACCTTGCACTTGGTCTTGTTGAACTTCACAAGGTTGTCCTGGGCCCACCACTCAAGCCAGTCCAGCTCCCTCTGGATGAATCCCTTCCCTCCAGCTTGTCAACCACACCACCCAACTTGATGCCATCCACAAAGTTGATGAGGGTGCCCTGAATCCCACTGTCCATATCACCAACAAAGGTGCTGAACAGCTCTGGTCACTTTATTGCTTATTTTAATCTTATTTAAGTCAAGGATCCCAGATTGTTGATTGAAAACTTCTGATTATAAACTTGTTTGTTTTCCTTTGTGCTTCTCTTTCCCTAAAGCCATTTGTGCTCCCTGCTGGGTCCAACCCTTCAAACATTAATGGTAAATTGTTGCCTTTTCATTAAATTTAGAGCTCCTCTATTTTTGGCCATTGCTTCTGTGCAGCCTTATTTAAATGGTGACATCTAATTAGGAACTTGAGAGGCTTTGTTTAATTTTTTATTATGTAGGAGCAGAGAATGATACGTTTCAGTGGTGATGGGTGGTAGTAACTGAAGTCAAACCTCCCTTGGAAACTGGAATTCAGTTGAACACTGTGGGATGCACGAGTGTTTATGTTAATAGAGGTGCTCCATCCACTTGATGGATCCCTGAGGAGAACAACTGATCTCTCTCAAAGCAGACAGTGATGTTAACAGCAGGGATGAACTGACAGGGGGCTGTCCTAAAATCCCTGAGGTTGGAAAAGACCTTGAAGATCATGGAGTCCAACCATTAACCCACTACTGCCAGGGCACCATGAAACTATGTCTCTCAGCACCACATCTCCACACTTCTAAATGCCTTCAGAGGTGATAATAGAATCACAGAAGGATTTGGGTTGGAAGGGACCTTTAGAGGTCATCTGGTCCAACCCCCCTGCACTGAGCAGGGACATCTGCAGCTAGAGCAGGTTGCTCAGAGCCCCAAACAACCTCCCCTGCAATGGTTCCAGGGATGGGGCAGCCACCACCTCTCTGGGCAACCTGGCACAGGCTCTCACCACCCTCAACATCAACCATTTCTTCCTTCTCTCTAGTCTAAATCCCCCTCTTTTAGTTTCAGACCATCCCCCCTTGTCCTGTCCCAACAGGCCCTGCTCAAAACTCTGTCCCCATCTTTCTGACAGGCCCCTTGAAGTCCTGCAAGGTCTCCCTGGAGCCTTCTCTTCTCCAGGCTGACCAAGCCCAACTCTCCCAGCCTGGCCTCCCAGCAGAGGTTATTCCAGCCCTCCCACCATTGCTGGGGCCTCCTCTGGCCCCGCTCCACCAGCTCCATGGCTCTGCTGTGCTGAGGACTCCAGAGCTGCCCCAGCACTGCAGGGGGGTCTCCCCAGAGGGGAGCAGAGGGATTCTCTTGGGATTTTCGAGGTATTTATGTGGTCCTGTCCCTTTTCTACCCTGCTGTCCTGGGGCTTGTGTGAGAAGCAGAACCAGGACCTGATGCAGACACCCAACTGTTTGGGATCCTCAGGTCCTATGGAATGAGCCTTTTCTCCCTCATCATGAGGCAGTTGATCTCTTCAGTGCTGATGGACTGTTTTAGGAAAATAAAAAGGGATATAAAGGTGTGAACCCGTCTCAGCTTGTTTGGTGTAGAAGATAAACATCAATCTCACTCAAAGGAAAGATGCTTCTTTATAAAATTTTTCTCCTCAGGTGTCTAAAGGACTCTCTTTGTGCTTGGATTTTGCAGTAAGCATTTTGCAACCCCCAAGTATGTGTGTCCCCACTGTGAGGTTCTTATAACAGACTGTGTGAGTGAAGAGCTGAGCAGGACCTTCTGCTTGGGTCTGGTGAGACTCCACCTGCAGTGNGTAGGACTGAGATCAAGAATACAAGGCTGCAGAAAAGCCCTATTCTTTGTCAGAAGGTACTTTTCTTACGTGGCAGCAACAGCAACCATGAAAGGCAGGAGAATCAGGTGCCCTCCTGCTTTATTGACATCAGCTGTTCCTTGGAGAACAAGCTGTGGAGCAGAAACAAATTCCAGCAACTGTTAGAAATGCAGCGTATGGCTCCATTGGGCATGTGCCCCATCCCACCAGCAGAACCTAGGCGGGCAAGTCCTCAAGGCTGATGGCTTCTTTTTCTTCTGTGGAGAGGCTGCTGTACAAGTCGTTGACATTCTTCTTCACAGAGATGGGGTTGTTCCAGGAGGTCCATTAGTGGAGCGCTGCTTACAAGGTCATAGGATCATAGAATCATAGGATTGTCAAGGTTGGAAGGGACCTTAAAGATCATCTCGTTCCAACCCCCCTGCCATGGGCAGGGACACCTCCCACTACATCAGTTGCTCACAGCCCCAGCCAGCCTGGCCTGCAAAATGTGCAGCCATGGGGCTTCCAGCACCTCTCTGGGCAACCTGGGCCAGTGTCTCCCCAGCCTCCTGGCCAACAACTTCTTCCTAACGTCTCATCTCAATCTCCCCACCTCTACTTTGGAGCCATTCCCCCCACTCCTACCACTACCCAAGAGCCTCAAAAGTCCCTCCCCAGCTTTCTTGGAGCCCCCTTCACATCCTGGAAAGCCACAGAAGGTCCCCTTGGAGCCTTCTCTTCTCCACACTGAACAACCCCAACTCTCTCAGTGTGTCCTTGTAGCAGAGGTGCTCCAGCCTCTGATCATCCTCGTGGCCCTTCTCTGGACACCTTCCAGCACGTCTGTTGGGAATTTTCAGGTCTGATTCTCTCATTTACACCAGCAGGGAACCAGACAGGAATTGTAATGACTCCAGCTTTTGTAGTCCAAGGAAGACTTAATTTGATGGGTTTTGTGGAAATTAAGGTCAAGAGCAAATATTAGATTATCTGTGCTAATTATGAGTTAATTAGATGATGCAAATTGCAAGTAGTTAGAGGAGACCTCTTTGCTCTCTACAACTACCTACAAGGTGGTTGTGGTGAGGCTGGGGTTGGGCTCTTCTCCGAGTAACTAATGACAGGACAAGAGGAGATGGCCTCAAGTTGTGCCAGGGGAGGTTTAGATTGGACATTAGGAAGAAATTCTTTACTGGGAGAGTGGTCAGGCACTGGACCAGGCTGCCCAGGAGGTGGTGGAGTCACCATCCCTGGAGGGGTTCAACAAATGAGCAGATTTGGTCTTTGGGACATGGTCTGGGGGTCAGGGAGATGTTGGACAAAGGTTGGACTTGATGATCCTGGAGGTTTTTTCCAAACTTAATGATTCTAAATACACGCTTTTGGTCCTTATGGGCTAAACTGTGTCACAAGTGACTGATGGGAGAGAGGGTGTTAAATGTTGAGTCTGCTTTGATGGGGCGTTGCTGAAGGTTCACTTGAGCACAGCTCATGCAGCAGAGGAAGGGGATTCCTTTCTTCTTGGACTTAATCAGAGATTAGGGAGATGCTGGGATGAAGGTTGGACTTGATGATCCTCGAGGTCTTTTCCAACCCAAATGATTCTATGATTCTCTCTTGACTCGGCCTTTCATCTGCTGACTCTTCAGATGTCTACATTTTATCTACTGCTGAATTTTACACAGCTCCAGAAAGCCTTTGAGCTCAATTTTATCTGGAATAAAAGAAAATAGCATGGTTTGATTTGAGGCTGAGTCAGGCAGGCAATGGTTAGGAAAGTGTAATTAGACTTGTAATTGGAATGCGTCGGAGACAATTAGTTCTTGTAAATGGGTATCATTTAGCCCAAAGGAAAGGGTCAGGAGGAGCTTGCTATGGAAGAGGTTAAGGAATAACTTGTATAATTTCACAGAATCCCAGCATGGTNCCTGGAAAATAGAAACCCAAAATATCTTCCTGAGAGGCAGTGAAGATCTTCTCCATGGGAGTCGTTACTTTTAAGGAAACTTCTGTGCAACAAGGAGTATTTAAGGAGTTATCTGTTTATCTCCATTCTTTATGCCAAACAGCATCTCACCCCTGTGGTTGTGTCGTGGCAATCAGGGTGTTTTGCTTATTTTTTGCAATCCTTTTGTCAGGAAAGGGGCAGCTGCTCGACCTCCAGGGTCAGCCCAGAAGAAGGGGCTGCTCCACAGACATGTGTTGCTCATTTGCTTGGTGTTTTTGACACTGTTTATTGCAATGGCCTCCAGCTGCCAGATCCCAGCCTCTTGTTTGGGGTAGGGATGGAATGGGAAGAGAGAAATGTTAAAACCTTTTCCTGGAATCTTATGGCCCCACTCACACATATCATGGGATGTGCAGGGAACCTGTTCCCAAGCTCCAAGGAGTCCTTGTGGCCTTCCAGGATCTGAAGGGGGCCTACAAGAAAGCTGGGGAGGGACTTTTTACATGGGCTTGTAGTGATAGGATGAGGGGTGATGGTTCAAACTGGAAGAGGGGAGATTTAGATTAGAAATGAGGAAGAAGTTCTTCACTGTGAGGGTGGGGAGACCCTGGCACAGGTTGCCCAGGGAGGTTGTGGTTGCTTCATCCCTGGAGCTGTTCAAGACCAGGGTGGATGTGACTTTCAGCAACCTGGTGTAGTGGGAGGTGTCCCTGCCCATGGCAGGAGAGTTGGAACTTGATCATCTTTGAGGTCGCTTCCATCCCAAACCATTCTATGACTTAACAGATCCTCCATAATTACAATTTGCCTTCAAAGCTCTAGAAAAAACAGCTTAGAATCATAGAATTGTCAGGGGTGGAAGGGACCTTAAAGCTCATCTTGTTCCAACCCCCCTACCATGGGCAGGGACACCTCCCACTACACCAGGTTACTCAGAGCCACATCCAGCCTGGCCTTCCAAATGTCCAGGCATGGGGCTTCCACCACCTCTCTGGGCAACCTGGGCCAGTGTCTCCCCACCCTCCTGGCCAACAACTTCTTCCTAACATCTCATCTCAATCTCCCCACCTCTAGTTTGAAGCCATTCCCCCCACTCCTACCACTACCCAACATCCTAAAAAGCATCTTCAGCATCTTCAAGTCCTAAAGAAGAGATTGGTGGCACTTGTGACCAGCTGCTCCTGGGTTCTACCATAATTCTCTGCCCTTATTTAGTGTTCTCTGTCCACACCATGTGTGACCCTGGGTTTCTCTGCCCAGATGTGGGGTCAAGTGATAGATTTTGGGGAGGATGCCACCAGGTTTGATGTCAGTCAGCTACAACCAAGCCTGAAAGAGCAGCTGCTTCTTTCTTGTCTTCTGCTGTAATTACAGGAGCCATCTGAGCATGTGATTAACAGCAAGGATCCTAAAGTCATAAAATACTAATAAATACTAATAAAATACTGCACCTTCAAAGGAGGCTTCTCAGTTACAGAGTTTGTCAGCCAGATAGATGGAGTGCTCCTTGTGAACTCCTTGGAACTGAAATGTTTCAAGAAATAGAATATTCAATCCTCAATTACTATTTTTCTTTAATTAGACCACATTTGGATCTAATAGAATCCTCTAAACATGGACTAAGAAATGTCCTCCACAGAAAATACCAGTTCCCGTTGTCTTAATTTTTTCTACCCGAGGTGTCCCTCCTTTTTTTGTTGCCAAAACCACCCACCCCAGAAGCCCATAACCTTTTCTATCATGTATCTGATATTTTAGAGTGATCACAGAGGATGGGAAATTGGGTAAAACGTGCTCTCCTTGGCAGGATTCCCCTGATGACTCAATTCAATATGAGCAAAGAGGACAAGGGCAAATAACTTCACTTATTCAGGTCATTTTTCATACGAATCATGAAGTTAGCTAGCAAAGCCCTATTAGATTATGTCTCCTCTCTTCCATCTTGCCACTTCTGGGTTGTTCTTGATGGTAACCTTGTGAAATTTCCTTTGTCCAAAGAGAAGAAGGATCATTTGCTGGCTGCTGATGATTTTAGGGGTTTTTTTGGAGTGGCCAAAAGGATGGATGGTTTTTTTCTCTCTGGGCTTCCCAATCCTTCTTCTGAGGCTCATTTTGAATTCTGACAAGTGTCTCCTCTTCAGGAGTTTCATGTTGCCCTTTTGGAGGGCTGGGATCTTATCCTGGGGTGTGTTTCTGGGCTGCTTTTTTAATTCCACCCCGTTCTTCTCGTCGTTCAAGTATTGGAATAACCCCGAGGCTCTTGGTAACAATTTCACCCCATTGTGTTGCTGCCCTTCGAGTGCTTGCCAGGATTAATGTATGAACAACAGATTGTTCTATAGTGGGAAATGTTTATCGTGCTCTTCAGATTAAAAATAATTTTAAATCCTCTTAAAGCTAAGGGTTCCCTCCCTTGCCCCCCCCCAGCTTGAAGAGAGCTACCAGGGAAATATATATAAGATGACTTAACCCCCCCCACCCCAAAGCCTCTTAGAAATGGGAAAAGACCATGAATAATTGGATAGAAGCTCATCAGCTGAAGCTTGGGTTGGGTTGGGCTCAAACGTGTCCAACTCCACGCAGGGGTTTGGATTCCCAACAAGCTTCTCATGGGCCTGAAGGAAGCAATGGGGTGGTTCTGATGTTTGTGGCTCTACATGACACTTGTATCACTAGTGGTGCCACATCCAAAATGATACTGGAATGAATATGAGGGTTTGGAAGGAGTTCATGCATGAGAAGGGTGGCTGCTCATCTGCAGGTTGAGAAGTCACCCAGCCAGTAGTTTCTTCAATGTGAGATGGTCACGAGGAGGTGCTGGTGAAATCAGAGAATGGTTTGGGTTGGAAGGGACCTTCAAGATCATCTTGTTTCAACCCCCCTGCCATGGGCAGGGACACCTCCCACTACACCAGGTTGCTCAGAGCAATTTGAGCACAGTTTTGGGGTGGACACAGTGAGGTGTGAGCCTACGGCAGCAGGTCTGGGGACTACACATGTGGGTCATCTTTGACTCTTCAGCACCTCAGCTGTAAATCACTAGGGGTTGGATTTTGGGTGGGGAGTGAGGGAAAATTCAGCTCTGGAGCCCCCAGTACAAGAGGGATGTGGACCTGTTGGAGTAGATCCAAAGGAGGCCATGAAGATGATCCGAGGGCTGGAGCACCTCTCCTATGAGGCCAGGCTGAGAGAGGGGGGGTAGCCTGGAGAAGAGAAGGCTCCAGGGAGACCTTCTTGTGGCCTTCCAGTATCTGAAGGGGTCTACAAGAAAGCTGGGGAGGGACTTTTTACAAGGGCTTGTAGTGATAGGATGAGGGGTAGGGATTCAAACTGGAAGAGGGGAGATTTAGATTAGAAATTAGGAGGAAATTCTTCACTGTGAGGGAGGTGAGACACTGGCACAGGTTGCCCAGGGAAGCTGTGGATGCCTCATCCCTGGAGGGGTTCAAGACATTGAGCAACCTGGTCTAGTGGGAGGTGTCCCTGCCATGGCAGGGGGGTTGGAACGAGATGGTCTTTGAGGTCCCTTCCAAACCAACCCATTCTCTGATTCTGTGAAAAGGAGGTGACCAGCTCACTCTGGGAGGAATTAGGTGCCTCAATCTGGTAGCAACTTGAAAAAGTCCCAGCATGTTTCCTTAACCTCTTAAAAAAAGTCTCAGCATCCTTTATTTGGATGTCTCCAGCTGGGTTGCTGCATTACTGTGACTCTTGGGTGATGTTAGGAAAATCAGGCAAGTCCATAATTTATGACCATGTGATGTATTGAATGTGACAGGGGAAAAGAGCTGAAAATTAGGGTACACAGAAGGAACATTTGTGAAGGCAACAGAGGAGTCTTGGAAGCTCGTTCTGTGTCTTTATGGGACTGATCTGCTGGTATAATGAAGGGAAATAAACCTTTAATGTACAGCAAGATGGGTTTTTCTGATGATTTAGTTTTATGATACGTGTTGACATGATGGAAGGAGGGGATGTCATCCAGAGAGGCTGAGGTGGGCCCGTGTGAAGCTCAGAAGGTTCAACAAGGCCAAGTGCACCTGAGTCTGGGCAACCCCAAGTATCAACACAGGCTGGGGGATGAAGGGCTGGAGAGGAACCCTGAGCAGAAGGACTTGGGGGTGCTGGGGGTGAGGAGCTGGAGCTGAGCTGGCCCCAGCAGCCAATGTCCTCCTGGGCTGGTCCCCAGCAGCGTGGGCAGCAGGGCAGGGAGGGGATCCTGCCCCTCTGCTCCACCCCAGGGAGACCCCCCTGAGTGCTGGGGCAGCTCTGGAGTCCTCAGCACAGCAGAGCCATGGAGCTGGTGGAGCGGGGCCAGAGGAGGCCCCAGCAATGGTGGGAGGGCTGGAAGGCTCTGCTGGGAGGCCAGGCTGGGAGAGTTGGGCTTGTTGAGCCTGGAGAGGAGAAGGCTCCAGGGAGACCTTGTGGTGGCCTTGCAGGACTTCAAGGGACCTGTCAGAAAGATGGGGAGGGACTTTTGCTCAGGGCCTGTTGGGACAGGACAAGGGGGGCTGGTTTGAAACTAAAAGAGGGAGATTTAGACAAGAGAGAAGAAATTGTTGGTGCTGAGGGTGTTGAGAGCCTGTGCCAGGTTGCCCAGAGAGGTGGTGGCTGCCCCATCCCTGCAAATGTTCAAGGCCAGGCTGGCTGGAGCTTTGAGCAACCTGCTCTAGTGGGAGGTGTCCCTGCCCATGGCAAGGAGGTTTGCACTAGATGATCTTCAAGGTCCCTTCCAACCTAAACCATCCTATGATACAATTCTATGATTCTATGTGTTTGGTTATATTTTAGTCTAAAAAATGATTCATCTTGAGCTTGAGTCTTCTGGTCAGACACAACATGGCCCTTCCTCTATCTCCGTATCAGCCGATCTTGTCTTGATGCCAGTCCAGGGCAACTTCCAGCCTGGTCCCCACGTGGAATCTTTGAGCTGAGGGACATTTTCCCTGCTCTCCATGGTGAAGTTTATCTTTCAAGATGGAAGAGGAGCCTTCAACAGTGATTTTTATTTAAATATAGTCCTTTTTGGGGAGAGTGGTTGGGATCAAATGATGACATCCTTCCTTTCCCTTCTCCATGAAATCCATCTATGTAAGGGGTGACCATGCACAGGCTTGCAATAAATTAATTTTGTTTGCAGAAGCTCTGTAATTACAGAGTTCTCCTGCCAAGTTGGCACAGGAAGAGAAGCAAAATCTCCAGTGGAATGTTCTCCCCAGAAAAAGTCTTTCTGTATTTTGTTTTTTCCTTGAGCTTGAACATCATAATCTGATTGGCAAACCTTGGAAAAAGTGAATTTTGTAGCTTTAGAGCGTGAAATGATTTTCTATATGGGACTTCTCATTTTTGCATACATGGGGGAGGGGGGAAAAGCAAAGTTCTGCTGAGATCTGCTGCCTTGTCCTCTTCAGGAGGTGGATGGGCTGCAGTGACCTGGAAGGCATCCAGCTGGTGTGTCTCCTTTGCTACCAGCAACTGCTTTTCTTCAGCTTTTAACTCAATTCCTCCTCTCTGTTGGCAGCTGTTTAATTTTTCTGCCAAAGATAGCTCCAGGGTGGGAAAAAAATAAATAAAATAACTAGAGCTGCAAAGGAAGGAATTG
Organism: Brachypteracias leptosomus; assembly: GCA_013401335.1. NCBI lineage: Eukaryota > Metazoa > Chordata > Aves > Coraciiformes > Brachypteraciidae > Brachypteracias > Brachypteracias leptosomus. Next base: position 144,497 of record VYZX01067651.1, read on the forward strand.
TTTAGAATATTGGGTCTAAACATAGATGCTGGTGGTGGTGGCTGGTGCCATTTTTAGCCCAGCTTCCTAAAGGAACGAGGCTTATCCAGCAGTGACATCTGTTAGGCTGCTGCTTCCTCACAGATTTGGAGCACGTGGGTTCAACTTCAACCCAGTTTTGAGTAAAAAAATGAGGTTTGCTCCAGATTTGGATGTGACATTTGGGGAAGGGCAGGATTTTGAGCTTTTTTTGGCCACCAGGCTGCAGTGGGACAAGGGAGGGAGAAGGGGTCTTGGAGCAAGAGGTGGAGGAGAACTGGGTTCCTCACTGGTGGGGGAGCTGTGATGTTTATCCAGTGTTAAAAGGGTGGCTAAAAGAAGGTGGAGACTCCCCTTCTGGAAGGTAGGGGGTGATGGGGACAAGTTACTCTGGGGAACATTCTGGTTGGACACAAGAGGAAAATTTCTCACAACAAGGACTATCAGCTCTTGGAATAATCTCCCCAGGGAAGTGGTGGAGTCCCCAGAATTGGACATTTAGAAGGTTCAGCTGGACAGGGTGTGCTGGGCCAGCTTGTCTAGATGGGGCTTTGGCCAAGAAAGGTTGGACCAGATCCTTAATGATCCTTGAGGTCCCTTCCAACCTGGGATTCTGTGATTCTGTGATATGATTGCCAGGGTGGAGAAGAAAAATGATGGGAATAACAGGTTGCAGTAGGTTCCTAACTCAAAGAGTGGCTTGTCCTATGTCACCAAGTAGACTCCCACCAGAAAGAGATCACAGAGTCACAGCATGATGGGGGTTGGAAGGGACCTCTAGAGATCACCTTGGCCAACCCCTCTGCTCCAGCAGCTCCCCCAGATCATGTCCAGACCCCTTTGGAATCTCTCCAGACAAGGAGACTCCACAACCTCTCTGGGCAGCCTGGCACAGGCTCCAACACCCTCCCCCCAAACAAGCTTCTCCTCCTGCTCCCATGGAACCTCCTGGGTTCCACTTGGTGCCCCTTGTGCTGTCCCTGGGCACCACTGACAAGAGTCTGGCCCCAGCCTCTTGCCCCCACCCTTGAGCTCTTGAGCAGCATTGAGCAGATCCCCTCTGAGGCTTCTCTTGTGCAGCTCCACAGCCCCAGGGCTCTCAGCCTGTCCTGGGCACACAGATTCTCCAGTCCCACCAGCATCTCCACAGCCTCTGTTGGACTCTCTCCAGTAGCTCCTTGTCCCTCTTGCCCTGGGGAGCCCAGAACTGGACCCAATCCTCCTAAGGTGGCCTCACTGGGGCAGAGTAGAGGGGGAGGAGAACCTCCCTTGACCTGCTGGCCTCACTCTTTACGCACCCAAGATGTCCTTTCCTGCTCTCTTCCCACATCTCCTTGGGCTGGCATGAACATTTGCTCACTGCTACTCAGGAAGCGTTGTTGGCCATGGTGTTTGGAGCTTAGATCAGCTTAAAGCAGTCGTGAAAGTGAAGCCTAGCGAGGTGGTGATGGGGGAAACTTGTTTTTCATGTAGGTCCTTCCTCCAGTCACACAAAGCTGCTTTGGCTTAACAAGCCTGGCTTTGGGCAGGATTAGTCCCACTGGCTGTGCAAGTTGAGTGTGATCCAAGTAGCAAACAAGTGTTACTGGGAGAGGAGGATCAGACAGCACCTCAATGTCAACCATGGTGGTGGAGTCTGGTAGAGCTTCCCAGCTTGAGTCTTGTTTTGGTCAGGCACTGGAACAAGCTGCCCAGGGAGGGGGTGGAGTCACCATCCCTGGAGGTGTTTAAAAAATTAGTGCTTCAAGACATGGTCTAGGGGTCAGGGAGATGTTGGACAAAGGTTGGACTTGATGATCCTGGAGGTCTTTTCCAACCTAAATGATTCTATGATTCTCTGCTGCTTTGTTCCATGCTGTCCAACTTCTCCTGCTCATAGAATCATAGGATTGTCAGGGTTGGAAGGGACCTTAAAGATCATCTCGTTCCAACCCCCCTGCCATGGCCAGGGACACCTCCCACTACACCAGTTGCTCACAGCCCCAGCCAGCCTGGCCTGAAAAATGTCCAGGCATGGGGCTTCCACCACCTCTCTGGGCAACCTGGGCCAGTGTCTCCCCACCCTCCTGGGCAAGAACTTCTTCCTAACATCTCATCTCCATCTCCCCACCTCTACTTTGGAGCCATTCCCCCCACTCCTACCACTACCTGACAGCCTCCAAAGTCCCTCCCCAGCTTTCTTGGAGCCCCCTTCAGATCCTGCAAGGCCCCCAGAAGGTCCCCTCAGAGCCTTCTCTTCTCCACACTGACCAACCCCAACTCTCTCAGTGTGTCCTCGTAGCAGAGGTGCTCCAGCCTCTCATCATCCTCGTGGCCCTTCTCTGGACACCTTCCAGCACCTCCAGATCTTTCTCGTGCTGGGGGCTCCAGAACTGGACACAGAGCTCCAGGTGGGGTCTCCTGAGGGTGGAGTAGAGGGGGAGAATCCCCTCCCTCCCCTGCTGCCCACGCTGCTCTTGCTGCAGCCCAGGATCCCATTGGCTTTCTGGGCTGCAAGTGTCCACTGATGGCTCATGTTGTGCTTCTCCACCAGTTCCCCCAAGTCCTTTCCTTCAGGGCTGCTCTCAAGCCAGCCATCTGTCACTGATGAAGACCACGTTCTCCTTCATCTACCCACAGACAGGCTTGGTGGACACATGTTCTGGTTCCACCAGCTGTGGGAGAGCAGTGAGGTTGCATCTTCAGGAAACACAGCTGACCTGGAGAATAAGAGCTGTAGACCTGTTTTGGAGAGGACCTTCCCTCTGTTTGGGGTCTGCCAGGTGTGCAGAGGTGTTTTATGGGGCTCTTAAGCCTTCTGTGATGGTTGGTAAAATGCTCCGAGTGCAGAGTTCTTTAAGGTGCCCTCCCACAGTCTATGGGGAGCTCTTGGTGGAGAGAAGTCAACTGGTGACCTGGAAAAAGAAACTGAAGGAAGCAGGATTGGTCTGTCCCACAGGGAAGGCCACCATGGGGTTTATTTTGATTGCCCAGAAAGTACCAGTTTGAGAGGCTTCCTACAGTGAAATTCTGTGTTTAATAGTTAGAGAGGGGAAAAAAAGCCATTTTTGGTCTATTTTGTTGGTGTTCTTCCTGGGTGGGGAATCTCTGAGTGCCTCAGAGAGGCTACACTATGTGATATCTTTTATTTAGCAACTCTCAGGCCACTTTATACCATCTCCAGTGACTGGGAAACATCTCCAGTCCACAATCCTGAAATATTCAGGGGACACTTGGCTGCTGATGGGCTCCAGATTGGCAACCAAAGGCTCTGTGGCTGTGCCAACCTGCTCTGATCATTTCAAAGCTTAATTCCATGTTGAACCTGAGCTGGTTCAACCCAGTGAAACCTTGTTTTATTCTCCCAGCTTGTAGAAAACCTTTGGGGTTTTTTTCTTTGGGGTTTTTTTTCAGTGGTGGATAAATTGATGTGAGAAAAAAAATACCCACTATTGATTTTTCTTTTCCTGCGGCTTTTGAGAGGTTGTTAATGCAGCGAGGACACAAGAGCACTCATCTGTCTCTCTGCACAGTAATCTCTAATAAATTGACTTTTTCAAAACCCATTTTTAGGCTGTAGCTTCCCCGACTTGATTTGTGGAGTAGATGATATCTCCTGGCACATAATTACTCATTTTTTGGGGGTAAAGTTGTGTAAAAAGAGGTTGGAGGATAAATTTTGATGCATTATCTGGAGCACTAAACATCTCTCCTATTACTCATACAAGTTTTTCCTCCCTCTCTCCTTCCTTATTGCAGTTGAGTAAAGAGGTTTTCAGGGATTGTGGTTGGGTTTTTTTCAGTTAAAATTGATATAGAAGCTTTCTAGAGTTAATTCTTGCTCATCACAACGTGGCAATGACCGTGAGGATGGTGAGGACAAGGATTTATGTTCAGGAGACCAACTGTTTCTTTTCTCAAGGTCACCAATGGTGTAAAGAGGTTGGAGGTCACCAACATTGTAAACAACTTGGTGGCCACCAACCTGTTTACACCATTGGTGACCATGATGAATTGAGACCTTCTGAGTTTTGTTTTCTTTTGGGAAAGAAATGAAAACCTGGAGCAGGGCACATGGTGGTGGTTGTTTTAATAATGAAATGAAAGCAGTTTGGTCACATACAACTGAATTGGACATCCAAGGAGCTGTTGGTCTGGTGGTGGTGGTAGAGATCTGAGGGTGCCAAGGAAAGCAAGGGGTAGATAGAATCATAGAATGTTTTGGGCTGGAAGAGACTTCTAGAGGTCATCTGGGCCAACTTCCCTACACCAGCAGGGACATCTCTACCTAGGGCAGGCTGCTCAGAGCCCCATCCAGCCTGACCTTGAAGGACTCCAGGGATGGGGCCTCCACCCCCTCTCTGGGCAGCCCATTCCCCTGATCTATCACCCTCAAATTAAAGAACTTTTTTCTACTATCCAGCCTAAATCTCTCCTTTCCCAGCTCAAAATCATCACTCCTGGTCCTATCATTACAAACCCTTTTGAATAGACCTTCCCCACCTTTACATAGCCCCCTTCAGATACTGGAAGTATCATAGAATCATTAAGGTTGAAAAAGACTGAAATCATAGAATCATAGAATGTTTTGGGTTGGAAGGGACCTCCAGAGATCATCTAGTCCAACCCCCCTACAACAAGTAGGGACGTCTCTAACTAGGTCAAGATCAAGTCCAATCATCAACCCAACACTACCATGACCACCAGACCAAGTCCTGAAGTGCCACATCTACACATTTTTTGAACACCTCCAGGGGTGCTGACTCCACCACTTCTGATGCTGAGTTGCAGAGCTGTAGGAGATGTTTGTCCATGGCTGGGTGTGTGTTGGTTGTCCAAAAGAAGCACTTCTGAGGCTGATGCACAAGTAGGCAGAGGGTGACGCTTACATATCAGGGACACTTTCTGTGTGCACGTTGTGTTCATGCCATTCTGGGCTTGCAGACATTTTGGGGTCATTAACATCTTCTCCTCATTATCCAGTGCAGGACTTGCATTGTGTCCAATTCCCTGTGACCTTGCTGCACATCTTCAACCTTACCTAGGATTTGTTGTCCCAAGCCACTAACATTCTTCTTCCTTCCTTCTGTGTGTCCAAAGAAGGGCCATGAGGATGATCAGGGGCTGGAGCACCTCTGCTACGAGGACAGACTGAGAGAGTTGGGGTTGTTCAGGCTGGAGAAGGGAAGGCTCTGAGGGCACCTTCTGGTGGCCTTGCAGGATCTGAAGGAGGCTCCAAGAAAGCTGGGGAGGGACTTTGGAGGCTGTTGGGTAGTGGTAGGAGTGGGGGAAGTAGAGGTGGGGAGCTTGAGATGGGACATTAGGAAGAAGTTGTTGGCCAGGAGGGTGGGGAGTCCCTGGCCCAGGTTGCCCAGAGAGGTGGTGGAAGCCCCATGGCTGGACATTTTTCAGGCCAGGCTGGCTGGGGCTGTGAGCAACTGATGTAGTGGGAGGTGTCCCTGCCCATGGCAGGGGGGTTGGAACGAGATGATCTTTGATGTCCTTTCCAACCCTGACAATTCTATGATTCTATGATTCTATATAATTTCCTCTCCATGTCTAAAGACTCATAGGTAACCAGGGTGGCACAGGGACCATGTTGTCAGGTGGATGCTGATTAAGTTGCTCTGTGGTGGTTTGTTCCAAAGAACTCATTGTCTTGACAGGAATTCAGCAATCCCAGTTCTCATGGTGATGATTCTTTAGGTTGGACATTAGGAAAAATTTCTACACCAAAAGGGTTGTCAAAGACTGGAACAGGCTGCTCAGGGAGGTGGTGGAATCACCACCCCTGGATGTGTTTAGAAGCCTTCTAGATATGGTGCTCAAGGATATGGTGTAGAAGTGGCCTGGTAGAGAGAGATAATGGTTGGACTTGAGGATCTTAAAGGTCTTTTTACAACCAGAGTGATTCTGTGATTCTTTAACATCATTCTTCAGGCTGTGAGATGTAGAATTTTCCCTTGATCTTTGGTGTCCTCCTAGAACAACACTTGTTCTTAGCCAGTTTTGTAGTTTTTGATCTTGCTGTGGTGGTTCCCAAGGTCCTGCAGAATTTCCAGTCTCTGGATGTGCTCCAGCCCCTTAATGGTAACGAAGGTGGGGAAGGGTGTAGAGCAGGAGCGTGGTGAGGAGCAGCTGAGGGAGCTGGGGGGGTTGAGCCTGGAGCAAAGGAGGCTCAGGGGAGACCTTCTGGCTCTGCACAACTCCCTGACAGGAGGTTGTGGTGAGGAGGGGGCTGAGATCTCTTGTCCCCAAGTGATGGGACAAGAGGAACCAGCCTCAAGTTGCCCCAGGGGAGGTTGAGGTTGGAGCTGAGGAACAATTTGTTGGTGTTTGGGGTTGTTGTGGCTGTGCCAGGCTGGGCAGGGCAGGGGTGGAGTCCCCAGCCCTGGAGGGGTTTCCAAGGGGTGGAGATGTGGTGCTGAGGGCCAGGGGTTAGTGGTGCCCTGGCAGGGATGGGGGGATGGTTGGACATGATCTTCAAGTTCTTTTCCAAGCAAAACAATTCAGTGATTCTATAAAAACATGGAAGCCAAAAACCTTTTCCCTCTGGACTGGAGGGACATCAAGTCTCCTTGGAGCCTGTTGTGAGATATAAAATGAAATTAAGGATTTCTAATTCTTGTAAGTTCAGGGCATTTCTTTATTTATCTTTTTTCCCAGACACTCTGCTCTTTCTTATTCCCTTTTTATGCACTGTTTAGAAGCTAATGACTTCCATGGAGGGACCTGTACATTTGGATGGTTGACTTTTTCTTGCCTGAGGCTTTTAGTAGGTCAGGGGAGCACATGCAGCAACACTCTTAAAGTGGACTCTGGAATGGTTTTGCTCAGCTTTGTTTTATGCCTTCACAGAATGATTTGGGCTGGAAGGAACCTTTAAAGATCCTCTCTAGTCCATCCTTCTCCAGCAAATCTCTGTCTCCCTTCAGGCTGCAGCTTTCTAAGCCGTGCCAGCAAAACCAAACCACTCATGCTCTGCACCAGTGGCTTCAAATGAAGCTCAGCCCATATTTAATTTGCATTTGGGCTCTTGTTGCAAACTCTCTTCTTGCCATGGTACCTCCTTGATTGCTCCTGTGGATGATGAGAACATAGAGGATGCTTTTAATTTAGATTTGCCAAAGCTTTCTACATCCTTCTAGCCATACTGGGGAGTGGTGGACTTTGAGATGGGTGGAAAACTGGTTGCTGAGGTCAGTGGTTTGGTGGAACCAGAGGCTGGGTTATGAGTGACCTCCCTGAGGGCTCAACACTTTCTAACACCTTTCTTAAGGGCTTCATAGGTTGGGTAGGATGCACCTTTTGTAAACGAATGGATGGAGCTGAGTTGGGTGTAAGACTTGTGGTCATGGGCAGGGCTTCCCATCTGGGAGGTGGAGACCAGCACTGGTGGAATCCCATGAAGCTTCAGCTGGGATGGAGTAATCCCATGCAAGAAGGGCACCAGAAGGGCAATGAAATGCTGGAAAAGCCTCTGAGATGGTCGTGAGCTGGAGTGTGTGGTGCTAGAGGGGGTGGAGAACTGGGTCTGCTCAACCTGGAGGAGGTGCAGGGGGAACCTGCCATTATCTTCATCTACCCAAAGGGGAGGTTAGAGGGAAGCTGGTGAGAGCTTCTCAGAGGTGTGTGGTGATAAGAGGCAACAGACACAGGTTTAATTTAGGTCACACGTGGTGAGGGAGGAGAAGCAACCCCAGAGCCTGAACTGTTACCTGAGGGAACATGGGAATCCCCAGCAGAAAGGTTTAGATTAGAAAGCAAAGCTGCCAGGAAGAGTTCCAGTGTTGATCTTGCCTTGGAGCTGGGAGGGAGACTTGTTCTAGTTCTGCTTTTCTCATAAGCAGCCTGTTGGACTTCCATGAAGAAAATCTCATCTTTTTTCCTTAAAATTATCTAAACAACACCCAAAAAAACTCCACTAAAAGAAGAAAAAAATCATAGAATGGTTTGGGTTGGAAGGGACCTCAAAGATCATCTCGTTCCAACCCCCCTGCCATGGGCAGGGACACCTCCCACTAGACCACGTTGCTCAAAGCCTCATCCAACCTGGTCTTGAAGACCTCCAGGGATGGAGCATCTGTAACCTCTCTGGACAACCTGTGCCAGTGTCTCAGCACCCTCAGAGGGAAGAATCTCCTCCTAGTTTCCAATCTAAATCTCCCCTCTTCCAGTGTGAACCCATCACCCCTCATCCTATCACTACAGGTCCTTGTGCAAAGTCCCTCCACAGCTTTCTTGGAGCCCCTTCAGATAGTGGAAGACCCCAAGAAGGTCTTCCTGGAGCCTTCTCTTCTCCAGGCTGAACAACCCCAACTCTCTCAGCCTGTCCTCATAGCAGAGGTGCTCCAACTCTGGTATCATCTTCGTGACCCTCCTGAATGCACGTTGCACATCTCTATTATTTCTCCTTCTAGAACTGTGCATCCTCTTGGGGTTCTTCCATCTCTTGGGGACCTTCCAGTGTCTGAAGGGGCTACAGGAAGGCAGGGGAAGGTCTATTCAGAAGGGTTTGTAATGACAGGACCAGGAGTGATGGTTTGAAGCTGGGAAAGGAGAGATTTAGGCTGGATATTAGAAAAAAGTTCTTTAATCTGAGGGGGATAGATCAGTGGAATGGGCTGCCCAGAGAGGGGGTGGAGGCCTCATACTTGGAGTCCTTCAAGGTCAGGCTTGCTGGGGCTCTGAGCAGCCTGCCCTAGGTAGAGATGTCCCTGCTGGTGGAGGGAGGTTGGCCCAGATGACCTCTGGAGGTCCCTTCCAGCCTCAAACATTCTATGATTCTCTGATTCTCAGAGGTGGGCACCAGCAGGCTTCAAATCCTAGACTCTTGGACACACAAGCCTTAAATCCAACTCCAAGCTCATCAGGGAATTATCTCCTGCACGTTTTGTGCTGCACCACGAGACCCAAACGTCCCACAAGGAACATCACAGCTCCATTTGGGGGAAGAACAGCACAGAGCAACATTGAGGCATAAATTGAAGATTTCCACCAGTGTGTTGACTTGGATCATATGTCAGTGAAACGTGTCTCTGCTCTGCAAACAATTTATGGACTTGTGCTGTGGCAAGCAGATTTCAAATAGGCCTGGAAAAGGTGCTGCTGGGAACCATCCAGCGGCGCTGGTGGGGTCATTTAGATGACTTAATAGGTCTTGGGTTTGTTGGGTGGTTTTTTTTGTCCTAGCTATCTGTATGAAATCAATGATTCATAGAAATTATGCCAAAGGGAGTCAGTTGTTATTACGTGGTGTAAAAAGCTGCCAAAGGAAAGGGAAAAGCACATGGAGGGAAATGGAGTTATGTTCTTGAAGCATAAAATGGCTGAACCTTCATAGAATCGTTGAGTAGTAGGGGTTGGAAGGGACCTCTGGAGATCATCATGGATGAGAAGCTCAACAGGAGTCCTCAGTAGACACTTGCAGNATCACCCTCAGAGTTAGGAAGTTTCTCCTCCTGCTCAGATGGAACCTTCTGGGCTGCAGTTAGTGACTGTTGCCCCTTGTCCTGTCCCTGGGCACCACTGGCAAGGGTCTGACCCCATCTTTCTATCCCCCACCCTTCAGATATTTATAAACCTTTTGCCTCTACCAAGCAGCATGAGCTGAAACCTCCACGAGAACAGAAGAAATCTGGGAAGCAAAGACTTTGGAGGTTGTTTGGCATTCTTTGGAGGCTTTGGCAGATTTGGAGGGTCTCCAGATCAACCAAAAATTTGCAGGGGTAATACCCAGCTTGAGGAGATCTCACTTCTCTGTTGCCCAGATCTGCAGAGGAATTTGGGAATTTCAGTTCATTGGCTCAGTGGGAGTTGAGCTCCTAAAGATCTTGGAGGGATTAGACCATGGTCTATGTAACATGGTTTATTTCTTATCTCCACAGGAGGGGCAGTGCTGCCTTTATCTCCTGCAGAAATATTAGGAAGAAACCACTTCAGATGTTTTTTTTCTCTTTTTGTGATCAGATGCTCTGAAGATGAGGCTTTGTAGGTATCTTAATTAGCTAGCTCTGGGCAAGGTGATAGGCTTGGCTCAGAATATGTTCTCCAGGCACATTTTCAGGGCTGTTTGAAGATGAATTGTAGCTTCTCTGAGAGAGGGCACATCAAGGATGCTTGAGTAGATGATGATAAGCTTTGGAGCTGGCCATTGCATCTACTGCTTTGGAATATTTCTTGCTGGAGTCAGTGGAGAGGAAAAAATACACATCACATGTTGCTTGATTTTGATACACACTTTGCACAAAATCTGACATGGCCCTTTGGTAGGACTCCAGCTCTGGAGTTCTCAGCACAGCAGAGCCATGGAGCTGGTGGAGCGGGGCCAGAGGAGGCCCCAGCAATGGTGGGAGGGCTGGAAGGCTGTGCTGGGAGGCCAGGCTGGGAGAGTTGGGCTTGGTCAGCCTGGAGAAGAGAAGGCTCCAGGGAGACCTGGTGGTGGCCTTGCAGGACTTCAAGGGGCCTGTCAGAAAGATGGGGAGGGACTTTTGCTCAGGGCCTGTTGGGACAGAACAAGGGGGATGGTTTGAAACTACAAGAGGGAGATTTAGAATAGAGAGTAGGAAGAAATTGTTGGTGCTGAGGGTGTTGAGAGGCTGTCCCAGGTTGCCCAGAGAGGTGGTGGCTGCCCCATGCCTGGAACCATTGCAGGGGAGGTTGTTTGGGGCTCTGAGCAACCTGCTCTAGTTGCAGATGTCCCTGCTCAGTGCAGGGGGGTTGGACCAGATCACCTTGAAAGGTCCCTTCCAACCCAAACCATTACAAGATTCTGTGATTCTAAGTTGAATTTTAAGTGGAAGGATGTAATATAATGAGTAGAAACTGTGAGTGTGGCAGCAGTGGTTGGTGTGTAAAAGGAGACATGTAAAATATACATTTTTAGGAGCTGTTTGGAGGAAGGTCTGGGGGTTTTCTGCAAGGAAAAGTAGTCTTCAAATAGGAGTAAACATGACAAAAAGCAGGTGGAAGGTGCAGAGTAGAGAGAAGGTCTAGGCTGGGGCAGAGGAGGACAACTGGAGTGGAGATGTTGGCATGGCAGAGCTGCTGGGGTATATTTGTTAGGAGTTGATGTGGACATTTGAGACATGGTCTAGGGGTCAGGGAGACGTTGGACAAAGGTTGGACTTGATGATCCTAGAGGTCCTTTCTAACCTAAAAGATCCTATGATTGAAGAGTGACCATGACCCACTAGAGACATAGGAAATGGCCTTACCAAGAGTGGGGAAACTCCAGGCTCTCTACTCACTAAATAATTAGTAAGAGCTGATTTCTGGCCTGCTGAGTGACCTGACCTGACTGGAGGACATGAGATGTGTGGGGTGAGGATTAGAGAGCTGCTGGACATGGTCTTTGCTAGGATTGGCCAGGAGCAGAGCACTAACTGATTAAAGTCCTTTGCAAAAGCTGTTACAGGGCTGGAAAAAAGCTTTTTAGTGTTCTCTAAGAGTCCCAAGAATGTTTTTTATCCATCTGCAGTGTTGGGGAAGGTGAAGTACTTGAGTGTGGGGGGGAAAGTGTCCCCACTATGATCTCCTTGCTCTAAATTTGGGGCAGGTTTTTCATGGGGCAAAGGGAATTAAGTTAAGAAAATTGAAGTCTCTGGTGACAGGATCATGACTTCCAAAGGAAGGAGAAGTTGGGACTGCTTTAAACAGGTGCTTAATGAAAGAAATGTTGGCTTAACTCCTTGTTAATTGCTTTTAACCTTATTTAAAAGTGAGTTTCTTATGGACAAGAAAAGTAATTCAGGTCCTTGAAAAATTGTGGGGAACTTTGGAAACATTCATAAGGGTGAACAGGTCAAGGGTGATGGTTGTAAGCTTGAAAAGGGTGGATTTAGGTTGGACATTAGGAAAAAGTTCTTTAATATGAGGGTGGTTGGTCACTGGAAGAGGCTGCCCAGAGAGGTGGTGGAGGCCCCATCCCTGGAGACATTCAAGGTCAGGCTTGATGGGGCTCTGAGCAGCCTGCCCTAGGTAGAGATGTCCCTGCTTCTTGAAGGGGATTGGACCAGATGACCTTTGGAGGTCCCTTCCAACCCAAACCATTCTATGATTCTATCTTTATGGAAGAGCAGTTACCCACCCTAAAATTATTTTTATAGCTACTTAATCTGTATGAATAGCTCAATTAATTCATAGAATCATAGAATGGTTGGGGTTGGAAGGGACCTTAAAGGTCATCTAGTTCCACCTCCCCTGCCATGGCAGGGACACCTCCCACTAGACCAGGTTGCTCACAGCCCCATCCAAGCTGGCCTTGAACACCTCCAGGGATGGGGCATCCCCAGCTTCCCTGGGCAACCTGTGCTGGTGTCTTACCACCCTCAGAATGAAGAACTTCTTCCTAATTTCCAATCTAAATCTCCCCTCTTCCAATTTGAAGTCATCACCCCTCATCCTATCCCTGCCCTCCCTAACAAAGAGTCCCTCCCCATCTTTCCTGTGGACCTCCTTGAAGCCCTGCAAGGCCACCATAAGGTCTCCCTGGAGCCTTCTCTTCTCCAGGAGCTCCATCCCCAGCTCTCTCAGCCCTTTTTCCCAGCAGAGAGGTTCCATTCTGTGGTTCTCTAGAAGCAAACCAGCTCTCACTCTATTTAAGTCTCTCTGATCTGCTGATGGGAGTTCAGATTAGAGGGTCTGCCTTCAACATCTTGAAGTCCACCCCTCCTGCTGCTCTGTCACCTCCCAGCTCAGCACCTGAATCCTCTCCAGCCCTGAAATCCAGAGCTGCACAGCAGCAGGGAGCTGAGCAGCTCAGACAAACCACTGCTGGTATTTCTGCAGCCATTGTCCTTTTACTGATTTTTGGCTCCAAACCCAACCCCTCCAGTTTTCCAGGGGATTAGACTTTAACTGAGCAGTAAATAAAACTGGGGATGGGATTTGCTGCTTCTCCTCATCTCTCTGCCCTTCCAGCCTTGAGACATCAAGCAGGAAAAGTAATTCTAACAATATCATGGAAGAAATGCTGTAAAAGGGAGGGGTGGCCATGGGTGATACTCAGGAGGTGAACATGGACAGTTGTCACTTGTCTTTCCTGCAAGCCAAGACAACAAGTTGTTTCTGGAGGAAGGATGGTGCCCAACTTTGCTGGTTTGAATGACTTCAATGCTTGTCTTACATCTCTGGTTCCCACCTTCTATCCCATCAAGTGGATCTTGAAGGGGTCTACATAAAGGTGGGGGAAGGTCTATTGAAAAGGGTTTGTGATGACAGGACCAGGAGTGATAGTTTTAAGCTGGGAAAGGAGAGATTGAGGCTGGATATTAGCAAAAAGTTCTTTAACCTGAGGGTGATAATCAGTGGAATGGGCTGCCCAGAGAGGGGGGGGAGGCCCCATCCCTGGGGTCCTTCAAGGTGAGGCTTGCTGGGGCTCTGAGCAGCCTGCCCTAGGTAGAGATGTCCCTGCTGGTGGAGGGAGGTTGGCCCAGATGACCTCTAGAGGTCCCTTCCAGCCTCAAACATTCTATGATCTTTGTGATATTAAATACTCATGAGCTGAGAAGACTTTCAGAAGTGTGTTGCTCACCTTGAGCTGTTGAGTCGTCGCGTATCTTGATGTTGTGTTTTCACTGGTGCCCATGATGTTGCTAGTGAAGCACTTGGGTGCACTCCTATTCTACCTCCAGTCCCTTTTCACCCTCTTCTTCTAGAATCTCTCTCCTTTCCAGACTGGCCAAAGTCATCACTGGTGATTCCCAACCTGCTTCCATGATTTGGACCAGCCAAGTGTCACAGAAGGGTCTGTGCTTGCCCAGCTCATGGCAGAAGCAAGCTCAGGAGATAAAATAATTACTGATAGTTGGACATTAGGAAAAAGTTCTTTAATATGAGAGTGGTTGATCAGTGGAACAGGTTGCCCAGAGAGGTGGTGGAGGCCCCATCCCTGGAGATATTCAAGGTCAGACTTGCTGGGGCTCTGAGCAGCCTGCCCTAGGTAGAGATGTCCCTGCTGGTGTAGGGGGGTTGGACTAAATGACCTTTGGAGGTCCCTTCCAACCCAACCCATTCTAAGATTCTGATGGCTTTTATCTCCTGAGCATCACCAACGTGCTGCAATGTTTGGGGAGACCAGGGGTGAATTTCTGCTTGTCCTTTTGGTGCAGGCTCTCTTGGCTGTATCTTGGATTTCCTTCCTTCAGGATGAACCATTTCTCATGGGAGTTCCACTCCCCTGCTGGTACAACTCTCTGAGAGGCCATCTGGGGAACCAGATCAGCAAACAGCAAGAAAAAAGGGTATTTTTAACCCAGATCAGGGCACTAATCTGGTTCTCTCTGCAGCTCATCTTGGTCCAAAGGCAACTGGGGAGGAAAGATGGGAAGGTGCTTCCAGCCAGGAACATCCTTGTGGTTTCCTGCCATGTTTTCCACCTTCCCAAATGATTTTTTTCCATGCTTTTATTTCCTGCGAGGTATTTTCACACATGTTTTGGCTTCCAGTTCCTCCAGGTGGATCTCTGATGGGTTTTTTTGCCAGTCCCTCTGGTTGCTCAGGGTTTGTTTTGGGATATATTTTTTTCACAAGCCCTGAGATGAACTGAACTCAGCTCTATTCTGAGGAATCTCTATATATTCATGAATATTTTGCCTTATTCCTTAATTTAGATACTAAATCTGTTAGATTCTATGACATATGTCTCTGGTATCCTCTCTATGGTATCTCCTTGCTCCCAACTCAATACCACACCCCTTATTGTTGCCTTTAAGTTGGAATCCCTTAATTATATTCCCTGTGTGAGTAAAGGTATCATAATTAACCTCCAGGACAAAACACTTTTCCTAATGTCCAAATAGATTGTCTGTCACATTCCCATTAATTCCTCTTTTGTCAAGGTTTGTGGTTGGGTGTTTTTTGGAGATTTTATTTTTTTAAAAGTAGAGGTAAAGGTCAAATTGATACTGGTTCATTTTTCTTTTCAAGATGATGGTTTTTTCATAGTGAAACTTTCCAAATGTTGGCTGTAGTCAGTAGTGCAATAATTTCCTTCCATTAACACTAATCTTAGATAATTAAATTGTTTTCTTTTGCTTACAAAGTCATCTGTGACTTGGGAAACTTCCAAGTGTCTTCTAATAAATAGCACAAGTGAGAAGAACTAACCCAGAATCAATACTTGAAGAACTAGGTTTGAAAAATGGATGAAAACAGGAGGTAAATAACTTCAATATCTACTTTTGAAGAGTTTTGCCTGCTGGAATGAGAAATGGGTTTGATCCAAGGACAAGGCTGATGAATGAGGCTCCACAAGCTCCTTGGCAGCTCTTTCTGCTGCCCCAAGGGATGTTTATTCTTTAATCCTCATCAACTTAATTTGATTTATTGGAGCCCAGAAGATGCTTTCCCATTTTGCTGGGTTTGGATATTCAGAGGGTTAACCACAAAACGTTGTGGAATAGGATTTAAAGGAAAGTCCCTGGATCTGGACGAGCATCATTAAACCTTGTCCAGTTGGGTTTTAGCTCCTGATGTTTTTCTGTTCCTTCAAAAATCCCAGTCTTGGTGGATGTCCCAATGGATGGCCATGAAATTCAAGGCACTCAAGAGATATGGAAGGTTCAGGAGATGGAAAACTGGCTCATGAGGGAAGTTTTGCAGTGCTCTCCAACTGAATAAAGTCCTTTTCTCCATGGAGGACGTTGGATTTTTACTCTCCAGCATCTCAGACACTTGGTGAATGTTTTTATCTTCATTTAGTTGAGTGCATTTTAAAATGAATTATGCTAACGCAATTTTATCAGAACAATCTGCCTGCTACCAAGGCAGGTTTTTTAATCAGCACGTTCTAATTAATTCCTAATCTATTTTATGATCTGTGTACCCAGCTCCTATAACTGGAGTCCAGTTGTATAAGAAAGAAGAGTAATAAAAATAGTGGATAAATAGAAGGGGGAATTAGAGAACATAATAATGGTGAAACAGAAGCAGGTCATAGGAGGGGAGGATCAAATGGGAATGAAAAATATTGTTACCCTCTAATATAGAATCATAGAATCATCAGGGTTGGAAGGGACCTAAGATCATCTGGTTCCAACCCCCCTGCCATGGGCAGGGACACCTCCCACTACATCACTTGCTCACAGCCCCAGCCAGCCTGGCCTGAAAAATGTCCAGGCATGGGGCTTCCACCACTTCTCTGGGCAACCTGGGCCAGTGTCTCCCCATCCTCAAGGGGAAAAACTTCTTCCTAACGTCTCATCTCAATCTCCCCACCTCTACTTTGGAGCCATTCCCCCCAGTCCTACCACTACCTGACAGCCTCAAAAGTCCCTCCTGATCATAACTTTAAAATAAAAATACTACATGGAGTTGATGAAGATAGAATCCTAGAATGGTTTGGGTTGGAAGGGACCTCCAAAGGTCATCCTGTTCAACCCCCCTACAATAAACAGGGACATCTCTACCTAGGGCAGGTTGCTCAGAGCCCCATCAAGCCTGACCTTGAATGTCTCCAGGGATGGGGCCTCCACCACCTCTCTGGGCAACCTATTCCAGTGATCAACCACCCTCAGATTAAAGAACTTTTTCTAATGTCCAACCTAAAGATTGGGTTGGAGAAGGGAAATTAGTTTTCCAAGGGAACAAGTTTTCTAAGTCGCTGAGTTAATCTAAAGAAATTAAAGGATACAAACTTTTTCACACCAAGAAGAAAGTGGGAGGGGTGGGAGGACTTGGGTTTCTTTGCTCAACTTGTTCAAGGTAAATTGCTTTAAAAGCCAGGGCATGTAATGTTATAATTAGGAAATGAGAAGTTAATGAGAAGCTTGCGCAAAATGTATTCTCTGGAATTAATGAATTTATTCAGCAAGTTGGGGCAACTTTGGAGGGGTGGACAAGGGTTGGTAGGAAGTCAAATGTAGTAAGCAGGAGCTGGAAGGGCCTTGACTCTCAGTTGAGATGATTTTCTACTTGCAAGTTGCAAAAATCTGGTGTAGAAAGTAAGGCAAAAATCTGTGGGGGATGAAGAGAGAAGGTTCAGCAACATCCCCTATCTATAAAACAACCAAACTGGACAAAGCCCTTCACCATCAGGAAACAAGAACCTCCCAAACTTGATAAGGCATCCAAGTACCTTCTTCATATGTCTCAGGTAGACAAAGCACCTTCTTTATACATCTCAGGGGGTCAGAATACCTTCTTCATATCTTTCAGGTGATCAAAATACCTTCTTCCTACATCTCAGGTGGTCAAAGCACCTTCTTCATACGTCTCAGGTGGTCAAAATACCTTCTTCATACATCTCAGGTGGACAAAGCACCTTCTTTATACATCTCAGGTGGTCAGAATACCTTCTTCATATATTTCAGGTGATCAAAATACCTTCTTCATACATCTTAGGTAGTCAAAATACATTCTTCATACATCTCAGGTGGTCACAGTATCTTCTTCATACATCTCAGGTGATAAAAGCACCTTCTTCCTATGTCTCAGGTGGCCAAAGCACCTTCTTCATACATCTCAGGTGGTCAAAGAACCTTCTTCATATGTGTCAGGTGGTCAAAATACCTTCTTCATACATCTCAAATATCTTCTTCATACATCTCAGGTGGTCAAAATTTCTTCTTCTTACATCTCAGCTGTTCATGGCTGGTGGTGCCCCTGCCTGTAGATGGTGGCTGGATGGGTGAGGAGAATTCCAGCACCTCTTCCAGATCCTCTAATATCCAGATAATAACTTTAAAATAAAAATAGTAATAATACAAAGCATGAAGGAATTTTCTAGCCAGTGAATATTTCTCCTTTCTTTCAATTCAGGCAAATCTGTGTCATTTTTTCAGCCTGTCCTACCCATGGTGACGTTGGCACCTCAATGACTGGGGGAGCTGGTGCTCCACCTTTGCTGGAGGAGGTGAATTCCACCTTTCCATCCCTGTTTGCCTGAGCTTGCCAGTGTGAGATCAGCACTTGGCTTCCCATGGTATGAAGGGATGATGATGATGGTGATACCTCCATCAGCAGCTGCAGGAGCCTGCCCATGTCTCCTGGGGAGGGCAAGGTTGTTTCTTCTGTATTCTTGAAATCTTTGCTCCTACTCCCTTTTCCTTCTTGGTTCTTTTAACAGGTGGAGCAACGAACCTGGTTTAGAGACAACCAGGGAAAAAGATCATTATCAGTGATGAGGAGAAGTCCTCTCATCCTTACTGCTCTTTCCCAAGGAAGCAGCAATAAATAATACTTACTTAACAGGGATAAATGCTCCTTGTCATTTCTAGATGCTTCACAAGAAAGCTCCAGCTCCTTCTCCAGGGAGTGGCACATACTTTAGTCAGGTGTGTACTGAAGGACTTTCAACACCTTGCCCAGAATTTTTAGGTGGGTAATTAAAAATGCCACGTTCCAGTTTAAATGTCCACCCTTGATGTGTTGTACACCTGAGAGTCTGCAGCACTAAAATGACTTTATTCCCTCTGCTTGCTTTTTTTTGATGTTAATCTACAGAGAGGAAAACTTTTCTCTTCCCTTTCTACCTGCATGGAAGTGACTTCTGGAGATTTATCCAGCTTTCCACAAGAAGCTTCTTCTCTCTAGTCTAAGTCTCCC